>JASPKZ010001211.1:1602500-1917260 GCA_030220185.1 Diploptera punctata | reverse complement strand
TCGTTTCCCGAGGGCCATTTACTTGAGCACGGAAATACGTCCCTTGAAACCGAATTCCCGATATTCATAGTAACATCACTAGACCTATCAATAATTACGAAAACGAAATCAGATAGTTTCCCAGGGACAACTACTGACACTGAAAATACGTCCCGTGAACCGAATTCCCGAGATTCATAGTACCACTATACCTATCAATAATTACAGAAGAAACAGAAATCAATAGGTGCCCAGGACACATTACTTGAGCACGGAAATCCTCCCGTGAACCGATGCCCGAATTCATAGTACGCACTATACTATCATAATTACAGAAGAAACAGAAATCAGATAGTTTCCCAGGGACACATTACTTGAGCCTGGAAATCGTCCCGTGAACCGAATCCCCCGAGATCATAGTACGCACTATACCTATCAATATTTCCAAAAACAGAAAATCAATATTTCCCCAGGGACGCATTACTTGAAGCACTGAAATACTCCCTAACCGAATTCCGATATTCATAACACACTATACCTATAATAATTACAGAAGAACAGAAAATCAGATAGTTTCCCGGACTCATCTTGACACTGGAAAACGTCCCGTGACCGAATTCCCGAGATTCTAGTACCACTATACCTAGCAATAATTACAGAGAAAAAAATCAGATAGTTTCCCAGGGACCTTACTTGACACGGAAATACGTCCGTGACCAATTCCCGAGATCATAGTCGCACTATACCTATCAATAATTACGAAGAACAAAATCAGATAGTTCCCAGGGAATCATTACTGAGCACTGGAAACCGTCCCGTGAACCGAATCCCGAGATCATAGTAACAAACTATACCTATCATATTACAGAAGAAACAGAAAATCGATAGTTTCCCAGGGACACATTACTTGAGCACTGGATACGTCCGTGACCGAATTCCCGAGATTCATAGTACGCACTAAACCACCAATAATTACAGAAGAAACAGAAAATCAGATGTTTCCCAGGGACCTTACTTGAGAACTGAAATACGTCCCGTGACCGAATTCCGAGATTCATAGTACGCACTATACCTATCATAATACAGAAAAACAGAAATCAAATAGTTTCCCAGGAAACATTACTTGAGCACTGGAAATCGTCCCGTGAACCGATCCCGAGATTCATAGTACGCACTATCCTATCAATATTACAGAGAAACAAAATCAGATAGTCTTCCCGGACACATTCTGAGCACGGAATACGTCCCGTGACCGAATCCCGAGATCATAGTACGCACTATACCTATCAATAATTACAGAAGAACAGAAATCAGATAGTTTCCCAGGCACACATTACTTGAGCACTGAAATAGTCCCGTGAACCGAATTCCCCGAGATTCATAGTACGCACTATACCTCTCATAATTACAGAAGAAACAGAAAAATCAGATAGTTTCCTCCCATGACACATGACTTAGCACTGAAATAGTCCGTGAACAGAGTCCCCGAGTTCATATACGCACGATACCTTCAATATTTACAGAAGAAGAAAATCAGATAGTTTCCCAGGGACACATTACTTGAGCATGGAAATACGTCCGTGAACCGAATTCCCGAGATTCATAGTACCCTTACCATCAATAATTACAGAGAAACAGAAATCGATATTTTCCCAGGGACACATTACTTAGCCCTGAAATACGTCCCGTGAACCGAATTCCCGAGATCATAGTACGCACTTACCTATCATAATTACAGAAGAACAGAAAACATATAGTTTCCCAGGGACACATTACTTGAGCACTGGAAAGACGTCCCGTGAACCGAATTCCCGAGATTCATAGTACGCACTATACCTATCATACATTACACAGAAGAAACAGAAAATCAGATAGTTTTCCCAGGGACACATTACTTGAGCACTGGAAATACGTCCCGTGAACCGAATTCCCGAGATTCATAGTACGCACTATACCATCAATAATTACAGAAGAAACAGAAAATCAGATAGTTTTCCCAGGACACATTACTTGAGCACTGGAAATACGTCCCGTGAACCGAATTTCCCCGAGATTCATAGTACGCACTAAACCTATCAATATTACAGAAGAAACAGAAAATCAGATAGTTTCCCAGGGACACATTACTTGAGCACTGGAAATACGTCCCGTGAACCGAATTCCCGAGATTCATAGTACGCACTATACCTATCAATAATCACAGAAGAAACAGAAATCAGATAGTTTTCCCAGGGACACATTACTTGAGCACTGGAAATACGGACATCCCGTGAACCGAATTTCCCGAGATTCATAGTACGCACTATAACCTATCAATAATTACAGAAGAAACAGAAAATCAGATAGTTTCCCAGGGACACATACTTGAGCACTGGAAATACGTCCCGTGAACCCGAATTCCCGAGATTCATAGTACGCACTATAAAACCTATCAATAATTACAGAAGAAACAGAAAATCAGATAGTTTCCCAGGGACAACATTCTTGAGCACTGGAAATACTCCCGTGAACCGAATTCCCGAGATTTCATAGTACGCACTATACCTATCAATAATTACAGAAGAAACAGAAATCAGATAGTTTCCCAGGGACACATTACTTGAGCACTGGAAATACGTCCCGTGAACCGAATTCCCGAGATTCATAGTACGCACTATACCTATCAATAATTACAGAAGAAACAGAAAATCAACATAGTTTCCCAGGGCACATTACTTGAGCACTGGAATAACGTCCCGTGAACCGAATTCCCGAGATTCATAGTACGCACTATACCTATCAATAATTACAGAAGAAACAGAAAATCGATAGTTTCCCAGGGACACATTACTTGAGCACTGAAATACGTCCCGTGAACCGAATTCCCGAGATTCATAGTACGCACTATACCTATCAATAATTACAGAAGAAACAAAAATCAGATAGTTTCCCAGGGACACATTACTTGAGCACTGGAATACGTCCCGTGAACCGAATTCCCGAGATTCATAGTACGCACTATACCTATCAATATTTACAGAAGAAACAGAAAATCAGATAGTTTTCCCAGGGATACTTACTTGAGCACTGGAAATACGTCCCGTGAACCGAATTTCCCGAGATTCATAGTACGCACTATACCTATCAATATTTACAGAAGAAACAGAAAATCAATAGTTCCCAGGGACACATTACTTGAGCACTGGAAATACGTCCCGTGAACCGAATTCCCGAGATTCATAGTACGCACTATACCTATCAATATTTACGAAGAAACAGAAAATCAGATAGTTTCCCAGGGATACACTTACTTGAGCACTGGGAAATACGTCCCGTGAACCGAATTCCCCGAATTCATAGTACGCACTTATACCTATCAATATTTACAGAAGAAACAGAAATCAGATAGTTTCCCAGGGACACATTACTTGAGCACTGGAAATACGTCCCGTGAACCGAATTCCCGAGATTCATAGTACGCAACTATACCTATTCAATAATTACGAAGAAACAGAAAATCAGATAGTTTCCCAGGGACACATTACTTGAGCACTGGAAATACGCCCGTGAACCGAATTCCCGAGATTCATAGTACGCACTATACCTATCAATAATTACAGAAGAAACAGAAAATCAGATAGTTTTCCCAGGGACACATTACTTGAGCACTGGAAATACGTCCCGTGAACCGAATTCCCGAGATTCATAGTACGCACTATACCTATCAATAATTACAGAAGAAACAGAAAATCAGATAGTTTTCCCAGGGACACAGTACTGGAGCACTGGAAATACTTCCCGTGAAACCGAATTCCCGAGATTCATAGTAACGCACAATATACCTATCAATAATTACAGAAGAAACAGAAAATCAGATAGTTTCCCAGGACACATTACTTGAGCACTGGAAATACGTCCCGTGAACCGAATTCCCGAGATTCATAGTACGCACTATACCTATCAAATATTACAGAAGAAACAGAAAATCAGATAGTTTCCCAGGGACTCATTACTTGAGCACTGGAAATACGTCCCGTGAACCGAATTCCCGAGATTCATAGTACGCACATACTATACCTATCAATATTTACAGAGGAAACAGAAAATCAGATAGTTTCCCAGGGACTCATTACTTGAGCACTGGAAATACGTCCCGTGAACCGAATTCCCGAGATTCATAGTACGCACTATACCTATCAATATTTACAGAGAAACAGAAAATCAGATAGTTTCCCAGGGACACATTACTTGAGCACTGGAAATACGTCCCGTGAACCGAATTCCCGAGATTCATAGTACGCACTATACCTATCAATATTTACAGAGGAAACAGAAAATCAGATAGTTTTCCCAGGGACTCATTACTTGAGCACTGGAAATACGTCCCGTGAACCGAATTCCCGAGATTCATAGTACGCACTATACCTATCAATAATTACAGAAGAAACAGAAAATCAGATAGTTTCCCAGGGACACATTACTTGAGCACTGGAAATACGTCCCGTGAACCGAATTCCCGAGATTCATAGTACGCACTATACCTATCAATAATTACAGAAGAAACAGAAAATCAGATAGTTTCCCAGGGACACATTACTTGAGCCTGGAAATACGTCCCGTGAACCGAATTCCCGAGATTCATAGTACGCACTATACCTATCAATAATTACAGAAGAAACAGAAAATCAGATAGTTCCCAGGGACACATTACTTGAGCACTGGAAATACGTCCCGTGAACCGAATTCCCGAGATTCATAGTACGCACTATACCTATCAATAATTACAGAAGAAACAGAAAATCAGATAGTTTCCCAGGGACACATTACTTGAGCACTGGAAATACGTCCCGTGAACCGAATTCCCGAGATTCATAGTACGCACTATACCTATCAATATTTACAGAGGAAACAGAAAATCAGATAGTTTCCCAGGGACACATTACTTGAGCACTGGAAATACGTCCCGTGAACCGAATTCCCGAGATTCATAGTACGCACTATACCTATCAATAATTACAGAAGAAACAGAAAATCAGATAGTTTCCCAGGGACATTACTTGAGCACTGGAAATACGTCCCGTGAACCGAATTCCCGAGATTCATAGTACGCACTATACCTATCAATAATTACAGAAGAAACAGAAAATCAGATAGTTTCCCAGGGACACATTACTTGAGCACTGGAAATACGTCCCGTGAACCGAATTCCCGAGATTCATAGTACGCACTATACCTATCAATAATTACAGAAGAAACAGAAAATCAGATAGTTTCCCAGGGACACATTACTTGAGCACTGGAAATACGTCCCGTGAACCGAATTCCCGAGATTCATAGTACGCACTATACCTATCAATAATTACAGAAGAAACAAAAATCAGATAGTTTCCCAGGGACACATTACTTGAGCACTGGAAATACGTCCCGTGAACCGAATTCCCGAGATTCATAGTACGCACTATACTATCAAAATTACAGAAGAAACAGAAAATAGATAGTTTCCCAGGGACTCATTACTTGAGCACTGGAAATACGTCCCGTGAACCGAATTCCCGAGATTCATAGTACGCACTATACCTATCAATAATTACAGAAGAAAACAGAAAATCAGATAGTTTCCCAGGGGACAACATTACTTGAGCACTGGAAATACGTCCCGTGAACCGAATTCCCGAGATTCATAGTTACGCACTATACCTATCAATAATTACAGAAGAAACAGAAAATCAGATAGTTTCCCAGGGACACATTACTTGAGCACTGGAAATACGTCCCCGTGAACCGAATTCCCGAGATTCATAGTACGCACTATACCTATCAATAATTACAGAAGAAACACAAAAATCAGATAGTTTCCCAGGGACACATTACTTGAGCACTGGAAATACGTCCCGTGAACCGAATTCCCCCGAGATTCATAGTACGCACTATACCTATCAATAATTACAGAAGAAACAGAAAATCAGATAGTTTCCCAGGGACACATTACTTTGAGCACTGGAAATACGTCCCGTGAACCGAATTCCCGAGATTCATAGTACGCACTATACCTATCAATACTTACAGAAGAAACGAGAAAATCAGATAGTTTCCCAGGGACACATTACTTGAGCACTTGAAATACGTCCACCGTGAACCCGAATTCCCGAGATTCATAGTACGCACTATACCTATCAATATTTACAAAAGAAACAGAAGAATAATCAGATAGTTTCCCAGGGGATACATTACTTGAGCACTGGAAATACGTCCCGTGAACCGAATTCCCGAGATTCATAGTACTCACTATACCTATCAATATTTACAGAGAAGAAACAGAAAATCAGATATTTTCCCAGGGACCCCATTACTTGAGCACTGGAAATACGTCCCGTGAACCGAATTCCCGAGATTCATAGTACGCACTATACCTATCACTATTTACAGAAGAAACATAAAATCAGATCGTTTTTCTCTCCCAGGACACATTACTTGAGCAACTGGAAATACGTCCCGTGAACCGAATTGCCGAGATTCATAGTACGCATTACTATAACCTATCAATAATTTAAGAAGACCCAAAAAGTCAGATAGTTTCCCAGGGACACATTACTTGAGCACTGGAAATACGTCCCGTGAACCGAATTCCCGAGATTCATATAAACGCACTATACCTATCAATAATTACAGAAGAAACAGAAAATCAGATAGTTTCCCCCTCCCAGGGACACATTACTTGAGCCACTGGAAATACGTCCCTTGAACCGAATTCCCCGAGATCAATAGTACGCACTATACCTATCATAAATAACAGAAGAAACAGAAAATCAGATAGTTTCCCAGGGACACATTACTTTGAGCCCTGGAAATACGTCCCGTGAACCGAATTCCCGAGATTCATAGTACGCACTATACCTATCAATAATTACAGAAGAAACAGAAAATCAGATAGTTTCCCAGGGACACATTACTTGAGCACTGGAAATACGTCCCGTGAACCGAATTCCCGAGATTCATAGTACGCACTATACCTATCAATAATTACAGAAGAAACAGAAAATCAGATAGTTTCCCAGGGACACATTACTTGAGCACTGGAAATACGTCCCGTGAACCGAATTCCCGAGATTCATAGTACGCACTATACCTATCAATATTTACAGAAGAAACAGAAAATCAGATAGTTTCCCAGGGACACATTACTTGAGCACTGGAAATACGTCCCGTGAACCGAATTCCCGAGATTCATAGTACGCACTATACCTATCAATAATTACAGAAGAAACAGAAAATCAGATAGTTTCCCAGGGACACATTACTTGAGCACTGGAAATACGTCCCGTGAACCGAATTCCCGAGATTCATAGTACGACACTATACCTATCAATAATTACAGAAGAAACAGAAAATCAGATAGTTTCCCAGGGACACATTACTTGAGCACTGGAAATACGTCCCGTGAACCGAATTCCCGAGATTCATAGTACGCACTATACCTATCAATAATTACAGAAGAAACAGAAAAAATCAGATAGTTTCCCAGGGACACATTACTTGAGCACTGGAAATACGTCCCGTGAACCGAATTCCCGAGATTCATAGTACGCACTATACCTATCAATAATTACAGAAGAAACAGAAAATCAGATAGTTTCCCAGGGACACATTACTTGAGCACTGGAAATACGTCCCGTGAACCGAATTCCCGAGATTCATAGTACGCACTATACCTATCAATAATTACAGAAGAAACAGAAAATCAGATAGTTTCCCAGGGACACATTACTTGAGCACTGGAAATACGTCCCGTGAACCGAATTCCCGAGATTCATAGTACGCACTATACCTATCAATAATTACAGAAGAAACAGAAAATCAGATATGTTTCCCAGGGACACATTACTTGAGCACTGGAAATACGTCCCGTGAACCGAATTCCCGAGATTCATAGTACGCACTATACCTATCAATAATTACAGAAGAAACAGAAAATCAGATAGTTTCCCAGGGACACATTACTTGAGCACTGGAAATACGTCCCGTGAACCGAATTCCCGAGATTCATAGTACGCACTATACCTATCAATAATTACAGAAGAAACAGAAAATCAGATAGTTTCCCAGGGACACATTACTTGAGCACTGGAAATACGTCCCGTGAACCGAATTCCCGAGATTCATAGTACGCACTATACCTATCAATAATTACAGAAGAAACAGAAAATCAGATAGTTTCCCAGGGACACATTACTTGAGCACTGGAAATACGTCCCGTGAACCGAATTCCCGAGATTCATAGTACGCACTATACCTATCAATAATACAGAAGAAACAGAAAATCAGATAGTTTCCCAGGGACACATTACTTGAGCACTGGAAATACGTCCCGTGAACCGAATTCCCGAGATTCATAGTACGCACTATACCTATCAATATTTACAGAAGAAACAGAAAATCAGATAGTTTCCCAGGGACACATTACTTGAGCACTGGAAATACGTCCCGTGAACCGAATTCCCGAGATTCATAGTACGCACTATACCTATCAATATTTACAGAAGAAACAGAAAATCAGATAGTTTCCCAGGGACACATTACTTGAGCACTGGAAATACGTCCCGTGAACCGAATTCCCGAGATTCATAGTACGCACTATACCTATCAATAATTACAGAAGAAACAGAAAATCAGATAGTTTTCCCAGGGACACATTACTTGAGCACTGGAGAAATACGTCCCGTGAACCGAATTCCCGAGATTCATAGTACGCACTATACCTATCAATATTTACAGAAGAAACAGAAAATCAGATAGTTTCCCAGGGACACATTACTTGAGCACTGGAAATACGTCCCGTGAACCGAATTCCGAGATTCATAGTACGCACTATACCTATCAATATTTACAGAAGAAACAGAAAATCAGATAGTTTCCCAGGGACACATTACTTGAGCACTGGAAATACGTCCCGTGAACCGAATTCCCGAGATTCATAGTACGCACTATACCTATCAATAATTACAGAAGAAACAGAAAATCAGATAGTTTCCCAGGGACACATTACTTGAGCACTGGAAATACGTCCCGTGAACCGAATTCCCGAGATTCATAGTACGCACTATACCTATCAATATTTACAGAAGAAACAGAAAATCAGATAGTTTCCCAGGGACACATTACTTGAGCACTGGAAATACGTCCCGTGAACCGAATTCCCGAGATTCATAGTACGCACTATACCTATCAATATTTACAGAAGAAACAGAAAATCAGATAGTTTCCCAGGGACACATTACTTGAGCACTGGAAATACGTCCCGTGAACCGAATTCCCGAGATTCATAGTACGCACTATACCTATCAATAATTACAGAAGAAACAGAAAATCAGATAGTTTCCCAGGGACACATTAACTGAGCACTGGAAATACGTCCCGTGAACCGAATCCCGAGATTCATAGTACGCACTATACCTATCAATAATTACAGAAGAAACAGAAAATCAGATAGTTTCCCAGGGACACATTACTTGAGCACTGGAAATACGTCCCGTGAACCGAATTCCCGAGATTCATAGTACGCACTATACCTATCAATATTTACAGAAGAAACAGAAAATCAGATAGTTTCCCAGGGACACATTACTTGAGCACTGGAAATACGTCCCGTGAACCGAATTCCCGAGATTCATAGTACGCACTATACCTATCAATAATTACAGAAGAAACAGAAAATCAGATAGTTTCCCAGGGACACATTACTTGAGCACTGGAAATACGTCCCGTGAACCGAATTCCCGAGATTCATAGTACGCACTATACCTATCAATAATTACAGAAGAAACAGAAAATCAGATAGTTTCCCAGGGACACATTACTTATGTCGATTTAAGCTTTAATTATTGTGACTGACAAATTAACGTATCAACTTTTATAATATTCATGATGTGTTCCGTTGAGGTATTATTCAAAATTAATATATAATTATGGAATATTCACCTGAAAGGTCCGTCTCCTCAACTTAATTATCATTTAACTGTAGCGGTTTCGGGACTTGTCCCATCATCGGCAGGATTTAAAACTGATCTTCAGTGAAACACCAGTTTTGAATCCTGCCGATGATGGGACAAGTCCCGGAAGCGCTACAGTTAAATGATAATTAAGTTGAGGAGACGGACCTTTCAGGTGAATATTCCATAATTATATATTAATTTTAAATTAACGTATGCTGTAGCATTTTTTGTATGTTTTACGAAAACAGAAATTTTATCTACGCTTTAGTTCATATTTACTAGGAAACAAAATAAATACTTTATATTCTCTAACGAAACACGAAACATGCTATCAAAACGACTGGGAGAAATTGAATATGAAAGAATGATCGAATTTAATGTGTACATGAACCAGTCTTACACGGGATCGAAAATTAGAAATATAATTGTCTTATTATTAGTTAAGTTAGTTTAGCTTATATATATATATATATATATATATAATATATATATAATGATATTGAACACCAAAAATACTAATGAATAAGCAGATTTACTTGTATGATGATAAATAATTAATTAATTGTATACATTAATGGTTGGGATAATTAAAAATGAGGAAATAAATACCGCATTTTACATCTTTGAATGAGAGAGAAGCAGAAACCATCTCTAGTACATATTGATACTCAATTAAATATAAAGAAAATACGAGTAACATGCTATCACAGTAGATGATACCTATAACAATTAGCCAAGTAACATGATATTTACATGTATTAATATCGCTTGTGTAGCAAAGGTTAGCATATGTATAATATAATGTTACATTTAACTAGAATTGGGTGAGATATTTCGGAAAATTTTGAACGATATATAATATGATGGATCTTTTGATATTGAACCTTGAATAACAAGAAAATGAAACAGCTGTAAATAACTATTGACTAAAGAGATAGAATATATATATTTTTTTGCATATTAGTTAAATCGCTCGTGCAGAAAGCTGCATTACCGACTCATCAAATTAAAGCTAGATACTCTAATGATTTAAATATCCAAAATAATTTAATGTTCTAATACTTTTATACTCAGATAATTTCTTGGTTAACGCTCCTAAGGAAATATTTAAAAATCCAGTAAGTATAATAATACGCTTGAATAGGACATTGCGAATTGATAATAATTACAGTACTTCGAACAAACATATAGAACGATTTTAATATGAATAAAATTATTCTAGAAAAACAATATGGATATATTTTAATCATATAAGTAAATGAGAGATGTTGAAGCTTAATCCATCTAAATGAACAGGTCAATTGACGTTAATAATTGATAGCGTGTGGAATTTATTGATTATTGATTTTATATACAGGATTACATTATTTATATGATGACCAAAGAGGCGTCTAATTGTATTTGTGTATTGCGTAATATTTTGTGAGGTAATATGTTTGAGCAAGTGACCCAATATTATCTAATTGATGAATGTTATAGATTTAAAATGGTGTTAATTAACGATATATGAAATAGTCATTACCGCTAAGGGAACAGCGATGCTGACATGTTATATAATTCTGTATCCGAGTAAACGATTTTGCACGCATAAGACTAAGAATGTAGTTGACCAATTAATTATAAAGCCAATTATGCTTTGGCAAATTAAACACGCTAATATGCCGAAAGATGTTTAAATAAAATATTGAGAATGATAAATATTCTATAAACTAATGATCACAATGTAATTTATGATAGGAAGTACCTAAAGTAGATCACAAATAGTAAACACCTATAATGCTAAAAATAAAATTCAGGAGGGCGGGAGCCACAAAAAAAAAATAAATTGGAAAACTTAAATATTCTTTTTATATAAATGAGGCGATAATTGCATCTATTTCTTACTTCGAATAAATCTCACTTGATAAAAAAACCGAAAATATTATCTGATTAAACAAAATTAATGTTATTCTTCATATAATCCAAAATAAATTCTTTACATATATTATTTGAACAATTATGTTAGCATACAGTTGATTAAAAATATTAATATTTTATTGTGACTCAAATATGACACAGATCTACATAAATTCATTTTATCTAATGAAACTTTTAAATTCCTTGAAATTATAGACGAGAAAATGAAACATATACTTAAATGATTGGTTCATAACACCGAATAATTCACACTGTACATATTAATGTAAAATTAGATTAGGATTTTTATTTTAAGAAACATCAAGAATTGCGTGTGAATGTGAAAAGTGATTTAGTGATACAATATCTATTATCAAGGCTGGGTAATTTAAAAGTATAAAACAGTGATCTGTAATTTATTCAAAAGCAAGGAAGATGGAACTAACTGTGAAATCAAAACATTGATAAATCATATGTTAAAGTGAAAAGGTTTGAATGAATGAGTGAGTGGTATGGATTGATTTGTATGTATAAGTTAGTATAAGGAATTTGTATTATTTAGGTATATTTATGTATTATGTTCAAGCCTTAGAAAAGGAAAGGTACTATTGTTTTAAGTCAGTCAGTGAACCCAAACGAGAATGTTTCCAGAATAGGTTACAAGTTGAATCTTATAACTTTGAATGAGAGATGCATATAAATTCTACAAAATTTGTTCCGTACAACAATTTAGATAGAATCTCATATGGGCATATGCAGCAAGATTTAATAGGCTCTGAATACTAAAAATAATTAATACGATTAATAGTTATAACTGGAAAGCGCACAAATGTGCACATGAGTCTATTACCAACATAGGACCCCAAACGAATGGTACATACCCCTCTAAGCTATAATGAAAAACAGTGGGGTAGATGACTCTATGGGAGGAGACATCGCCCTTATAAGGCAAGGACACGTGACAAAAGGCTCTTACACTCATACGTCCTACGTTAAGCAAGTTCTTCAGAAACCGTCCGCGATGCCGTGAAACGTAAGATAAAATTTGCTAACATAGAAGAAATTTAGCCTTCTAAATTTGGAACAGTGATATTAAATGCACGCTGACTTGAATAAACTCATCGATTCCACCCTGAATATCATTGAAATGTAAACGATTGTAATTCTCTGTTCATTGATAGTGCGAAATTAATCAATAAACGGGAGTAAAAGGTTTAAATTTATTTATAATTACATAAACATTATAAAAATCCCCAAGTTATCATTTTCCACCCTGAGCGAACCGGCATCAACATCAATAATCAGAAATAAAGTAAACATATTCCTATAAAACACAGAGATATGTGACATTATTTTTTTGAGTTGTTTATAGAGCGATAAAAATATTCACCCTGTCAAATACCATATAGTATATAAAAGCATTGAGGAGATTAACAGTTCCTGTTGTCTCGGAGGCTGATTACTTACCAAACGAAGCTCTTCATGTCGTGTCTTCATGTCAAACAAATGTGTATGTGACCCAGAGTTAAAAAAACAATCTCCCGACAAGTTGTGTCCAGGGTGGTGGGGTACCTAAAAGTATCTACAAACAAGTAGGTTAAACTAAGGAAAAGAAAGTATGTTATTCCTCTTAATAATATTATATATTTCATGTTCACTAACTTTGTAGTTCTATTATAGTGTTATAATAGTTATTAATACATATTAATTATAATTAATATAGTGTTATTTTCGGCCACGGTGGTCGGGTGGTTATGTTCATAGTTTCTATGCCCGAGGATTGCAGGTTCAAACCCGGTCCAGTTCGATGGATTTTTCGGATGAAAAAATCCAAGGGACAAGTCTTCCGGGAGTGACTTTAAGCCGTGCCCGTTCCTGAAAATTTTCAAGCTCGTAAAATAACCATAAGCCTGAATAAAATAACTCTATGCGAAATTTAACCCACCTTCATCCATCTAAGAAATATCCTAGTTACCTGCCAGATGTCTTGTTGAGGCGATGTGCTAACCACATGTCACTCTTTAATGCTACGGTTTATTATACAGCGTGTCGCGCCCGACGTGACGTGAATTCGCGTTTCGCTCGGCGTGATGCTGGTTCCACATGGAGCGCATACGCTACAGCGCATATGTAATGGAATTGTCGCCAGATGGCACCACATATATGGAAAATCAAAATGACCAACGTTCATAATAAATTTCCAAATGTGTTTACAAAAACTAATGTATACAAACCTGTCCCTGCATAACCTAATAAAATAAATTACATACATACTATTTAGTAAACTGTAAACTAATCTGATGTACACTAAACTGACCCATCGGAATCTAACAAAATGAAGTGATTGAACATTTATTTCTTAAAATATGGTTTGGAATTAAATGCAAATGTTGGTCATTCACACATATGTCCTGCCATCTGGTGGATTTAATTTTATGAGCGTTCACGTATGCCAACTTCAATTCTAATAAAGAACTTTGAAAATAAATTGAGAGGAAAAGTCATAATTTGTGTACATAGATAAACATATTAAAATTCTTCATAAAAAAAGTTTCACGTGTCGTTGCAAAACGATTAAAATAGTTCGAAATATTAGTAAAGACAGAAAAAGTACCTAGAGCAACAGCATCATATGAATGTTGTATGGAAAATTATAGAATAAATGATTCTTTAGTTCTTAAATAAACATATGGTTGATGAATATACCAAATTTTAGAATACTTCAGATTTTCGCCTGAGCAGTTTTATCAGGTTTTGAATTTAATAGAAGACGAAATTTATGCACATCCATAATATCCCCGAGATACAATATTTACAGCTTTTATTTATCTCTTGACTAAGTTCAAGCCACAATAACTTTTTTCTGTACATCTCTGTACTCCTTCATGCTCATATTGTATAAAACATGTATAGAACTCGATGATTTGCAACAAAACTATCTAACTTTCGTCGTTAAAATTGGAAAGTTATAAAACAAGTACTGTATTTGCGACATTTTGTTATAAAATCTTAGTTTGTTTTTAGCAATTACACCAATGAGTATGGGTAATATCTTCTATATTCTTTGTTTGCGCTGGCAAATTGCGTCCTGGATTCAAGAGATTCCAAAACACGACGCGACATGTCAGCGCAAATTTTTTTGCGTCAGCAATTTGCGTTGTAGATAAACCACATCCATTTGAATATATGGGGAGCAATTTTTGCGCTGGCGCGTTGCGTCATAGATAAACCACAGCATTACATATGTAAGTAAATAAGCGTATCGCGGGACGTGTAAGACGCATACATACATATAGTATTGTTGTATTATAAACTGTTATAGTGTTTTCGGAAATATTATAATTAGGATACAATTTTAAATTGGTGCTTAAACAATTGTAATTGTGCTTTAATCTGTATCTTCTGTAATATTATTTTTGCGCGATATTGCGTTTTGTCGTACTTATAGCAATGGCGGCCATGTTTGAAAATTCAACTTCCTACATTTCGGGGTTGTCAACTTAAATAACTATACTGTAATATTACAAACCACGTGTAGGAAGTAAAACCAGTGCCCTCTATGTATACTACGTACAATGTATATACAACAAATATCCCAAAGGTAGTGTTAATATACATTATACGAAACAAATAACTACATTTTAAATGAACTGAACTTTAATTTAAACTATATAAAACAAACATACCTACTTGCCGCCATTTTATGCGTGTTTGGTGTCACGGCCTCCTGTAGTTTCAACTAATAAATATTGCCCACACTGTTAACGTTAGTCATTTGTTTATAATGAACGCAAATATTTCCAAAAAAAAATATTATTTTACTATTATTTATTAATTTGAAAACACCATCGCGCAAAATATAATGTGCAAGGCACTTTTGTGAAACGTTTTACAGAATCACGGAAATTAAAAAACTCACCATCGCTCGTTTTATAAACATTTCCCTCACTTCTGTAAAAACCACTTCCGAACCTCACATCGTAATATACTATTGTTCCGTTTACAAATTAAAATAATCAAATTAGTTAATGAGCATGTATTTAATATACACCAGCAGATGTAACTAACTGGCTCCTGATTACTCTAATGAAATCATAAGCTCAGCAATCTGTTAACATAACCTGGCAACAACTAACCCATAGGTAACATCTTAGAGAATTTCACGTTGTATAATATTTGAGTTAAATTAAATTTATTAGTAATAAAGAAAATGCTTACAAATGTGCATTCAGTCACTTTTCACTGCTATATTTCCTCAGTGATTTTGTTATTTTATTGTATACGCTGAAGTGATAACATGTACACGTTTTGTTACACTCTTGCATGTAGACTCCGGTATTGGTCAGTGGAAATCGGTCGTTATGACACTGCGCAGCTTTTGGTGTTAGGGCCGATCCAGCTTCTGTTAGTCACGGCGTCGGTTGTGTAGGCCTATATGTACGGCCATAGCTCTGCTCCCTTTTCTTCTTTGCCATTTCGTAGATTTGTTTAAATGTTACCCTTATTAATTAAGTTTATTGCACATTAGTTGTTAGTTATATTAACTAACTCATTTTCATAATTTTAAAATCATTCAATGTTGTATGTTTTCTTATAAACTTATATAGGCTATACTTTTAACTTTGCTGTATTAAATTGAAGATTAGAGCATGTTGTATTATTTATATAATACATTTTATGTCTAATGTGCGGGAACTCTGAAGATGAGATACATATATTAGGAAAATGTAATGATTTAGAATATTGGAGACGTCAGTTATTACCGGAAAGATTTCTAAATTCAAATCGGGAAAGATTGGCATGCTACGAGTTATTGGTAAATCCAGAACATTGGATAAACCTCGGTAAATTTCTGGACAAAACGCGAAAAATAAGGACAACACTCATTCATGAATAAATATATGTTATCAAAATGCAATACCATTAATTATTAACAATTATATATAAATTAATTAGTGTGTAATGCTATTGTGTTATTATTTAATTGTAATATTAATGTGTTTTCTTTATGTAATTGTAATGTTAATGTTTTTATAGTGTATAATGCTATTGTGTTATTATTTAATTGTAATATTATTATTGTGTTTTCTTTATGTAATTGTAATGTTATTGCTGTTTTTGTTGTTTATTTTTCTTTACACTAGTACCAATTATTACTTTATTGTAACGGACTGTCAACAGCACGTACGGCTTACTGCCCGTGCGACCCATATTTGTAAATAATATTGTAAATATCTTACTTTTTGTCTAATAAAGTCCTACTACTACTACTACTATAATACATTTTAAGATTAATTACAAGATTTAATAAAAATAAAAAAAATAATAACACTGGTCAACAGTGGTTTTGTCGCCCTTGATATAAGCTTAATTTCGGATATATTTATGCTCACAATTCATGAAACTATCAATGATTTTTGAAAGATTTGCTCTTTTTTTTAAAATCTTTATTTTCATTTTACACTACAAAAATCGGAAAATATGAAAAAAAAAATATAACATATAGGCCTATATTTATAACATCAATTGTTTTTTTGAAAAATTAGTATACACTGACGTAAATAGAAACAAAAATGTCGAAAACCCATGTTATACTTCAGTGAAACGCCTTTTATAACATTTTCTTCTATAACCTTTTAGGGGACAATCTCTTTTTAAAGACCAGCAGTAATCTGACATCATGTGACGGTCCCATCTTCCCTGATACCTTTACTCCATTACTTTTAGATCCTAGTAGAAAGCGCTCTCCCTGTTCGTCGCTATAATTTCCTAAATTATCCGGAAATCTATCCAGGTGACTGTGGAGAAAGTGTAACTTTATACTCATATTTGCTCCCAGAATCCTGAAGCTTGTCAACATGTTTTGCACAATTTCTTTATAATTTGGTGCTTTATAGTTGCCTAGGAAATTTTCTACTACCAATACAAAACCCTTCCGAGCTTCACTTTCCGGAACAGTCATAACTTTGATAAAATTTACATCTTTCATCAATAATTGCCGAATTTGAGGAACATCAAATATTCTGCCTTTTAATTTTTACATACTGAGCTTAGGAAATTTTTTACAAATATATTTGATATATTTTCCTTCCTTGTCCAACGCTTTGGCGAATTGTTTTATCATATCCAGATGCACGTCGTGAGTACTTTAATTTTGTCAAATAACTGAGATCACGGCCGTTAGTGCGGAGTGAGGGGTGTGAGAGTGGGGATCACATGATGTTTGTATACGCGAAAAAAAAATGAGCAGAATTCAAATCATGACTGGAAACAAAAATTGTATTAGTAACAAGCCGTTTAGTATTTGAGATATAAGATATGAAAAAATCATAAAAACTAGAGCACATTCAGCACTTTCATGAATATATTCGTAAACTGTGCACTTGAAAACATAGAAACTCACTGAGATATCCAGGGCAACTTTTTTTTGTAGAGCTGTGTAATTTAATTATTCACATTATAAACTTATTAATCGACCGCGGTGGACTAGTGGTTATGTTCCTTGCCTCTGGTCCCGAGGGTCGCAGGTTCAAACCCGGCCGGGGTCGATGGATTTTTTAGGATGGAAAAATCCAAGGAGCAAGTCCTCCGGGAAGGAATTTAAGCCGTGGATCCCGAGTCTGGAGATTTTCAGGCTCGTAAAAGATCCTTAAGCCTGAATGAAAAGGCCTCTAAGCAAAATTTACTGAATTTTCCCGTCCTAGTACTACCATGGTTTCCTAGATGTCAGTATGATGCGGAACGCTGACCACGGACCACTCAAATGGCATCTATACGAAAAAAGTGTAACTAAATTAGTACCTATGGTTCAAATTCTTCCCTGTAGGGGGAGATCGCCTAAATCTCTGTTAAGAGAAACAATGGCTTACAAGAATAAACTTATTAAATAAAAGGTTGTATTTTCAAGTAGTCTTGAAAGTAATAAATTCATATAATAATAACGATAATAATAATAATAATAATAATAATAATAACAATAAAAATAATAATAATACGTCAATTTTGGTAGACATTAATTATTGGTACGTACATGATTTAAAAATAGTTATAATTTTCAAACATTTTTTAATCAATGATACCAATTCCATTTCTGGTAGTCTCTCTTAGCATGGCGTACTTGTTACCCATTTCTGAGTTTGGGGCGCCTGGAAGGCGGAGATTCATTTCAAACTAATATCAAGAATATACGCTATAATATATGATCAAAAGTATTAAAAATAAAAGCAACGCGGTTGGATCTACAGAGCTCAGTGACTGTCAACGTGGCATGATCCTATTATAGGCCTATCCCCTTTGTTATAGTTGCTAAGTTTATAACATTTATTATGGATCCTACATTGAGTTTATAAAGTTTTATTTATTGAGAGGTAGAATTTGAACTGGAATAGCCTATATCTAATTTGTAATTTGATAGATTGCATATTGAAGGCTGTCACCATGGTTCTACCACAAGTAAACAATGTCCTGGTAGGCAGCATATTACACCCGAATGTGATCATTAATGTATTCATTTTTTATCCCCATAAGACGATAGCGAATGTTCAGTTACTGTACGGAGTATAGATGAGGTCACTTGACCTTGTATACTTACCGATCACATTAAAATAAACTGTTGTTGAGTGATCGCAGGAGAAACATTAATTTCAACACTTTATGCATGCACCTAGTTATAAATTACAAGACTTGAAGTTCGTTTGTTTCGCCCAAGAATGAATAACACTAGTGATTTACTTCTATAGTAATGCCTGTGCCTTTAACCTTGGTTTTAGACGAGGCTATTAGCCCGGCCCAGTGCATACAGGGGGCATAAGCCGTAACTGTATACAGCTGGGTAATTCTTGACAGGCGCGTTCTCGTCGCGGTGGTGAACACTAAAAATCTTAGTGACTAAGTTCTGTCAAGGACCCAATCTCTCAGGGTATAACGAGGGCCCCTGCCCAGGGATACTGGTGAAGACCTCAACGGTTGGATCCGCAAAAAGAACAAGCTTGAATAAAGGAAGAGGCAGCCCTCCACCTGGGGTTTGTACAGATGGAAGCATGTTCAAATGCTTTGAGGTGCTACGAGGAAATGTAAAAAAAATCGAACTCCCCAAAGCAAGATCAAAAGAGAAGTCAAGATATCAGAGATGAATTACAAATATATAATATAAACGAGAGAATACACAGAAATAAACGTAATTGGTTTGAACATATACAAAGAATGCCAAATAATCGTTTGTCAAAGCAGCTGCTTCATTATAGGTCTCTAGGTCGAAGAAATGTAGGAAGACCAAAACGTCGTTGGAAAGACGACCTTCATCTGCAGCATATGGTGCACCGGGGAGCGGAACGGGCCAACCGGCCCATGCCTTGAAGAAGATGATGATGATGATTAATGCGTGTATTTATGTCCAATGTGTCTCACCGCATACTCCACTCTCCGATCTGATGTCAACAAACAACGATGTCAACTCCATGTGCACATACCTAAAAGGTATGAGGGTTGAAATGAATGTTTTAGTGACTAATTAACTCATGCCCCATATGGGAGTCAATGACCAATCACATTTCAATGATTTATGATTTACAATCAATCACAGTCGTGTTTCGCCTAGAATTTACCAACTTAAGTTTATCGTAAATAAAGATAGCACCTCCTTTTTAACATTCTGAATAGGTCATAGCATTATTTTGCAGTGACTGACTCTCTAAGAATTACGGCTACCAGATTGTATATATATAGTGTATGAATGTCAACACATAGCGCATGCGGGAGTTAATAAAAAATATTTGTAGCAATTGATTATACCACAAAAAACAAACCACTGTTTTCACTTTTTTAAATGTATTTTTCTCCAGGTAAAAACATTCCAGAAAAAATATAATTGTCATATTTACATCATAGGACATTAGAAATGAATTAATATAAAAAGTTTGATGTGTTTAATATTTTCTCCACTGGAGTGCATTCTTACAATATTGTGTTCCTTTGGCAATAAATAATATGAACTGGTTGCAGTGATGAAGAAAAGAAGCAAATGAAGAGTACCAATCGTTTCTCATTTGTTTTCAAACAACGCCGTTTACATTAAATATATAAATATTTCAAAATAACTATATTTAAATAATGATTTGTGAGTAAACAGCTTAATTTTATTCGTTAAATAGTCCTACCAAATGTCACTTTTGATTTCCAAATTATCTAGATAAAATCACGACTCACTTCGTGGGTCGTGAATTTATCGATAATTTGGAAATCACTCGTGGCATTACTTATGATAATTAATCTATCTTTGAAGAAAGTGATGTCTTAAAATCATCTGTTGTCTGCTGAATAAATCGCCCATTTAGTTTCAATCATACATTTCCGGGGTTCAACCGAAACCCCCGCTGTATCGTTTGTGCGTCGGCCCATAACCGTAAGGACGGCCGGTTAAGGCCGAAGCACAACGAATTTTTACGACTTAAACATGCTAACTGCGGAGAGTTTGGTCACCCCGCTTCCTACCGTCCGCGTCGCGCATCGCTGTCCAGCTTTCGTGGCAGTAAACGAAATCTATCTTAAAGTCCAAATACACCAACCAATACAGTACCTAAACCTCATACCCGTATCTTCACTTCGGTGAAGGTAAATCAATCAGTCTCCTATATTGAAGCATTGACTGGCAACTCTCCTCAAAATAACCTAAATGAGAACAATACTGTCCAGCCCCAAAGCCGGCAAATAGCAAATCCAAACCTTAGTGTTCATGCGGATGCAATTCTCCTGATATCCAACCCATGTTGGCTGGATTGGAAAATCCCATGTAGCGTTTCCTTTTTATGAACAAACTTATCAATTTATGCTTTACATAGGTTGAGTTCTCCCGAATGGACCACAAAGTGAATTGTGAGACGTTCCTTCGCCCAGATTGCCGAGACTCATTCTATACTGTTTGGCTTTGCGGCTCTCGGCTCGCCGACAGTGTAGTTTCTAAGCCCTATCTGGTGTGATATAGCCGAGACTCATTCTATACTGTTTGGCTTTGCGGCTCTCGGCTCGCCGACAGTGTAGTTTCTAAGCCCTATCTGGTGTGATATTGCCGAGACTCATTCTATACTGTTTGGCTTTGCGGCTCTCGGCTCGCCGACAGTGTAGTTTCTAAGCCCTATCTGGTGTGATATTGCCGAGACTCATTCTATACTGTTTGGCTTTGCGGCTCTCGGCTCGCCGACAGTGTAGTTTCTAAGCCCTATCTGGTGTGATATTGCCGAGACTCATTCTATACTGTTTGGCTTTGCGGCTCTCGGCTCGCCGACAATGTAGTTTTCTAAGCCCTATCTGGTGTGATATTGCCGAGACTCATTCTATACTGTTTGGCTTTGCGGCTCTCGGCTCGCCGACAGTGTAGTTTCTAAGCCCTATCTGGTGTGATATTGCCGAGACTCATTCTATACTGTTTGGCTTTGCGGCTCTCGGCTCGCCGACAGTGTAGTTTCTAAGCCCTATCTGGTGTGATATTGCCGAGACTCATTCTATACTGTTTGGCTTTGCGGCTCTCGGCTCGCCGACAGTGTAGTTTCTAAGCCCTATCTGGTGTGATATTGCCGAGACTCATTCTATACTGTTTGGCTTTGCGGCTCTCGGCTCGCCGACAGTGTAGTTTCTAAGCCCTATCTGGTGTGATAGCATTCACAATCCGGCCTCAACCATTGACCCGAAGACAGAAAACATCTGCCGCCAAAAGGCTAGGCCTAATTACTACAACCCCATCTTGATAATCATAAAGGTATTAGCTGCCAAGAAGCCTAAAAATATATTCAGTATTCAGCACACTGAACGATGCCAGTCATCGTTACCCAGCAGTGAAGTTTGCATCATGAATGTTCCACGTATTTATTTTGGGGAAATAGGAATATTTTGGCCGGATAGCCGAACATAATACAAATATTTCCCTTGTGAACAATTACCTTCATCTTCAATTTTGCGAATAACGCCGTCACTAACTATGAGTTACAGGCCAATATCCCTGATACCTTTAATCATAGCCCATTTGTAGTTTCAGAGCTTAAATAAGACATAATTCACATGTAAGGATGCACAAGGTATAAAATAAAGAACATATAAATGTACTCTTCTTAATATACAATTTACTACACAGATTGTATAAGACAGCTGGCTTAAAGTAACATTTTTAGCATGCAATTAAAACTAATATAGAGTTCTATAGAATAAAAAGAAAAGGAAAAAACAATTATCCATTTATTCCAGAATATTGTATGCAGTTACAGAAAGGAAAAATGTAAAGTATTTTTACACAATAGCTTCATGAATAAAATAACAATATAAAATTAATTTACAGTGTGGAACGTTTTTTGTGATTTTTAAATGTTACATGATTTTTTTTTTTTTTTGCTTTTGATACCATCTTGATGAATGTTCTATGTCTTGAGCGGTTACTTTAATCCTGACAAAGACAAAAATATCTGGTGAATGGAGACATCTAGAGATTCTAAGCCTAAGATACTTGTTTAACATTCTACGAAATCTTGAAATATAATAACAATCCTAGCGAAATCAACGCTCGCAGATAGTCAAGATAAATAGCGAATAGACTAAATAAAATACAATTATGCTTTTTTTGATATTTTATCTTTTATGGGATGAACATTTTAGGCAACCTAACAAAATGAAGGGAGTGAACATTGATTTCTTAAAATATGTTTTTAAATTAATTGCGAATGTTGATCATTCACACATACGCCCTTCCATCTGGTGGAATTAATTTAATAAATAGGCGAGATTATAAATAAGAAAGAAGAAAACGGAAAATGAAAGATGTGGGAAGATGCTAAATAAAGATTTAAATTCGTAATACATTTCTACGCAATTCTTTGTAATGCTTTGGTTTATTATACAGTGTATGATGCGCTACGTAGAGCATCGGCGCTTTACACTCGGCGTGATACTGGTGACACATGGAGCACATATCGTCCATCGATTATATTTATGGAATTGTCGCCAGATGGTACCACATACATGGAAAATCGAAATGACCAACTTTCGTAATAAATTCCCGAACGTGTTTAAAAAAATGGATGTATACAAACCTGTTCCTGCATACCTTAATGAAATAAATTACGTTCATATTATCTAGTAAAGTATAAAATAATCAGATGTACACTAAATTGTCCCATCGGAACCTAACAAAATGAAGTGAGTGAACATTTATTTCTTAAAATATATTTGGAATGAATTGTGAATGCTCGTCATTTACACATATGTCCTTCCATCTGGTGAATTTAATTTTATAAGCGTTGGCGCATGCGTACTTCAATTCTATATAACTTTGAACAATTATTGTGGGGAAAATGCTATAATTTGCGTACATAAAAATGTAATAACATAATTATTTTAAAAAAAGTTTTAAGTCCCGTTACAAAATGTATAAAATGGTACGAAATATTATTAAAGGCAAAAAAGATGTATAGCAACAGCATCATAAGAATGTAGTGTGGAAAATAATAGAACAAATTATTCTTATGTTCATAAATATACATATGATCGATAATATCAAATTTAGAATACTTCCGATATTCGCCTGAGCAGTTTTATTGAGTTTTAAATTTAATAGAAGACGAAATTTATGTACATCCATAATATTCCTAAGATAAATATAATATTTACAGTTTTTAGGGCCTATTTACTTCTTGATTTAATTCTAGCCACAATATATTTTTTTTCTGTATACCTCTGAACTCATCCATGCTCATATCGTACAGAACTCGACGATTTGCAACAAATATAATCAAACTTTCGTCGTTAAATTGATTGTAGTTACAAAAGAAGCGCTGTTTTGCCGACATTTTGTCATATAATCTTCGTTTGTTTTTGGCAATTACAACAATGTGTACGGGTAATAGCTTCTGTATTCTTTGGAAACGCCGGCAAAATGTGTTCGAAATTCAAGTAGTTCAAATACACGACGAATCAAGTCAGCGTAGAATTCTCGCGTCACCGCTCTGCGTTGTAAAGAAACCACATTCATTCAAATACAAGGGGAGCGATTACAACGACGGTTTGAGTTGGCGTTTTGCGTCGTAGATAAACCAAAGCGTAAGATCTGACTCGAACAGCATCGTAGATAAATCAAAGCTTTAAAATCTGACTCTAACAGAATCTCACAATTTAGGTTATTGTAGTCTTGTGATCTCTTACGTAACGTAGTGGTTAAGGCACTGCGCTACAAGCCGGAAGGTCGAGGGTTCAAGTCCCGGTGGGGTCAGGATTTTTAAACTGACCCAAACCTTCTGGCGGCACTATGGCCCTGGGGTCGACTCAGCCTCTAACGGAAATGAGTACCAGACGCTTGTTCTGGAGGTAAAGGCGGCCGTCACGCAGGGCTGACAACCCGGCTGACATCAAGTGCCGATTGTCTAGAAAAAGTGGGAGCCTTAACCTCCTACTACCCCAAGGGCCTCCTGAGGCCTGTCGTGGGAATACTTTACTTTACTTTACATAAAATAAATAAGTAAAAAATGTATTTTTATTTTACTGGCAGAATTAAAGCCAAGGGCCTTATCTTCCACTCAATCAGTAAAGTGGGATATATAAATAAGACTCAAACTAACATTAAATAGTACTAACATAAATATGCACTGAAAGTAGAGTGCCATTGTTTTTTCGATGAGCAGAGGGCGTGCGGCCAGCGCAGAGATCTGGAAGCAATTATTTGGCTGCGAATGTGTCCTGTACAAAACCTCTCATTTTAAACTCACGGATTTCTGAATTAATATTTAGAATGATCATCTTTCTTTGCCATATTCAAAATTATGGCTTTGTAAAACCACAAATATCTGAAATCTTAATTTTTATTTTTAAATTGAGCAATTTCACTTATGTTCTCTTTCAGGTCAATTTAATGCAAACATTTATGATGTTCTGTTGGAACGTTTCAAGCATGTGCGGATGACCGGAAGTTATGTCTTTTTTTTTTTTTGATAAAGTCGAATTGTAAGACCAGGCTAGAGGTTAAAAAAAGGTGGTAATACATTAAAAAAGTGATATAAATGTTGTGTATTTTGTATGTTGTAATGACACAACATGGACTCACTTTACAACAAAGAACATTTATGTGAAAACAAAATATTTTAGCTGCATTTTTAAGGATATTTATCAGTGTTTCTGTGCCTCACACACATCTTGTAAATACCTTTAGGGGAACGGATCGATTCTCGATCAGAAAAGAAAAGTAAACTTGAAGAATAAAGCGAGCTAGAATAAATAGAAGAATTGAAAGATAAGAGAAAATCAAGCAATTTAATAAGAAGAATTGATGTTTGTGAATCGAACATTTCTTGAAATATATTAGAAATGTGTAGCAGTAGAAGGAAATAATTATCAATACCTTGTGGGTTAATGGAAGTGATTATTCTAACGGCAATTGAACTTGAGAAAGCCGTGCGCTTCAATTGAATGGTTATGCACATGAGATTTTTCCGGTGACGATTTGTTTCCCGTCTGCCGCGCGTCCTCGACATATCGAAACAATATTAGGATTAATTTCAAGATGTCATAGAATCTTCCATAGACCTACACACATCGGCCTCTCCAAGATTACGTATCTAATGCTATCCCTAGATTCCATTACAATCATGATTTTATCTGCCGATTTTACAAAATTTCAACTTATAATGAAGATGATATTTACAATTTTATTTTGATGGTCACTATATAAATCAATATAACCTTATAAGTGTTTCGTACAATGTTGTATTGTAAAAGCACATGAATAGTTGAAATTAAATTAATGTGAAATATAAAGGCATAAATATGTAGTGAAGAACATATTCCGGATTACAACGTAAATAATAGCGACTCTACACTTAACATCAACATTGTCTAATATTACCAAATAATTGGAATTGTTTTTGCACTTTTTTTCGTTGCACCCTCCTAGGGAACATTAAATAATTTAACCTAGTTCTAGTCGCGAATTTGTGAAAAGTTTGCTCAAATCGTGAGCGTCCTTGCAGAAAACTAGACTATGGTGACCACTGCTGCTACCGCCGCACCTCGAGCGACGGCATCGATGTGTGGATGACGAGGCCTTTGTGTTTTCCGTCGTCGCGAAGACCAGCGATTGCTATTGGCTAGAAGCGTATGATCTCCGACGTCTCGATGCGACTGAGACGAAGAACTTGTTGGACAACAGATGCCAAATCCTGTGGCAACCCAACTGAATGGTGGAACTTTCCTGTAATGACAAAAAGTACGTAACATGAGGGACAATGAAACAGCACTTTTAATGTTTTTTACTGAAATTAAAATTAGGTAATTTGTCTAAAACTATAAATTTAAAAAATGACATCATTTTAAAAAGCATTTCTCGTACTTTTTCTAAAATGATAAAAATAACTTTATTATGTCATATATCAAAATAACGACAAAATTGCATAGATAACGAAAATAAAAATAAAATAATTATTCCTCCAATCAGTAAATTATAATAAAAATTATAATTTTATTAATCATAAGAAATAAATTCTACAGGAGTAACATCATCAAATAATGTTGGAAAACCCCGTAACTCATCACTAAGATGACAATGGACTTCAAATGATAAAGTTTTAGAATAAGTAATAATAATGCTGTTGTAACTAACATCCCTATTCAAACTGATAGATTCTAGTAAATAATAGGCTATGAATAATTGCAATGATAAAGTATTAGAAAGGATGAATAATAACGCTTTACAACTAACATCTCCATTCAAACTGATAAGGATGATGAGCAAAATATATGAATAAGCATTGATTGATAAGACTAAGAAGCTGTCATTATAAAACTTTTAATGAAGGAAAACCAATTAACGAGAACATGCCCTTTAGTAAAACTCCAAGAAATACTTTAAAACTATTCAGACGTAGAGATGAGAGATATGGAAGCCAAGCCAAAATACTACATTTATATTCTGATCAAAATTACACAGACAGAATTTCCAAAAAGGTGGAACTTACAAAATGGGACTATCCAATTTATCATTAACCAATAGAATTAGCTGTAAGAAACCTGATGAACCAATGTAAGAGAAGCTAGTGGAACTAATTCAAAATGGAGGAAGTAAGCCGAGGTTTCGTGTTAAGTAATGTAAAGTAAAAATATCACTCTTCTTATATTCTGTTCTCTAGTCGGAAATAGGGTAGAGATCAAGTTAAAATTGGCCTTTGCGTCAAATGGACTTCGGCTACGGGAATTTAATTTAACTTAGAAATTGCGTCAAATGAACTTTTAAACTTAGAAATTTCAACAATAGAATTTTGGACTTACACAATTTTAATATAATCGAGTTAATTTATAATATGATTGTTTAGTGATACATAGATCCAGCACCTTCGGCATTAAATATTTATGCATCTGTATTATGTGTATTCAAATTAAATAAAATGTGAATAACTTTATTTAACATTTATATATCATCATAGAATCACTACATTGTTAAGAACTCTGAGATCCATGCTACTACAACTAACCAAACCGTAGTCCCGTCTCTCGTTAGTTCAATAACATAGGCTCCTTAAACATCTACGGAAAGGCATCTATGTATATCGAAACGACATAAAAACGGACTGGCGGATCATCAACAACTACAATTGCCGTAGTCCGCAGCAATCAGCACTTCTACGCATAAATAATCCGCAGCAATTATGGATGCCAATTGCTAAAATATAATCCCTGGGGATCCGTTTATCGGGCCCCAGCTGTGCTCACAACAGCAACAGGGCGCGTCCCTGGGTGGCGGATAGGAGAACTGTCGGTGGTTTGCTTGCATTTCTCCCGGCTAGGTCCAGACTGGACCCGCGGGCCATTTGTGAGGTCGTCGGGACTCGAGCGACCTGACGTACTAAATAGCTCGTGCTGCGCCCTACATTGCTCAGTGGGCTGGTCTCACAGCAGCGGCACGACTAGGCCTAGTCTTGCGAACGGGCTGGTTGGGACAATACCGGGCGTAATGCTGGGAATTACCACCAGATCAATAAGCTCGAGAAAGGAGGAAGCGCGGTCTTTGTTGGTGGGATTAGCGCAGACTCTGGGATCGAGTGACCCAAGGACAATCTGTGAGGTCGTCAGGAGTTGAGCGACCTGACGTACTAATGCTCAGCTGGACCCACTTCAGCAACCAAACACGTCCCCAGTTGGTGCACTGGGTGAAAGGTCGGTGGATCTGCTAGACAGTCCTCCCGGCCAGGTCCAAGGGACTCGTGAACCATTAGTGGGGTAGGCAGGAGTTGAGCGCCTTGCCGTACTATTTGCTCATCTGTTGGAGCTTGCGAGCTTCGTGCTGGCCCACAACAGCAGCAGCAGAAGGCGTCCCTGGGGGCACACCAGGGCTCGGCTCGGACCAGTGCAGAGGGGAGCAACTGTAAAGGTTCCTGGCTCAGCCTACGGGCTCGTAACGACAAACTGTGGGGTCGCAAGGAGATGAGCACCTGGATGTACTAAAGTCTCACACTGTGGGGCTTGTGGACTCAAGTCCTAGCCGGTCTCGCAACGGCTGCAGGATACGTCCCTGGAGGCAGAACAGGGGAACGGTCGGTGGATCTGCGACAGCAGTCCTCCCGGCTAGGCTCAAGGAGCCCGTGGACCAACTGTGGGGTCGTCAGGAATGAGCGACCTGACGACTACGAAGCTCAGCAATTCCCAGCAGTGGCAACTCCAACACCTTCTCCCTAGAGGTGTTGGTTTCAAAGCCGGGAACTCTTGAACGTGGACGCGAACTTAGATAGGGAGGACTAGTTTAGGACTTGGGAGTATGGTCATGATGACCGAGGTATCCCAAGGGGTGGGGGAAGAGCCTAAAACAATGCTAAAATATAATGCAGTCGAAACGCGCAAGAGTTTGAACGTAGGTTGTTTAGGAACCGATAAGTTGTTACCCCACAATCTTTGTAGATAAACTAATTTAGGATAGTAAGAATTAACAAAGAATTGGGCTGATGCATTATGAAGTCGGAACGGGCAATTGCCTAATCCCTGGAGTGATGATGATGAAGAATTAACAAAAATAAACCTTTGATTTAACGACAGAAAACGAGTATTTATGTTCATTATATTGGTCCTGATCTACAAAACTACATCAGAAATAATTATTGTATTATGATTTCAAAAAGGTATTCAGTTACAACTAATACGATTCTTTGCGTATGTCAACAGAGGTGTTTATATTCGTTTTAGAAAACTGAATGGAACACACTGTTCATTGAATTAAAATAAAGGTTGTAAATAAAGTAGAAATAACACTCTGTATTATGGAACAATGTCGTATGTTCACCATCAGGCAGTTGATGGATGCGAATTAGAGGTCATATTGTAGCATTGAACGTAAGCAACATTTGGTACATCAGGTTGTTGGTTTATTGGGTTTCTGATCAACTGAAGCGGGAAATAAGTTCTATATCTCCCTAATGTTTATTTACAATAGCAGAATGGGGATCACGGATCAGAGTACAGTAGAAACATTAAAATATCCATGGGAATGTCTCGTGGACTTGCAGTCATGAAGCCTGGGGTGTGATTCATCAATATATTGGACTGCTGCAAGATCATAGGCTTGCGGTTAGAACTGTCGATATACTATCAATGGAGAGCGGATTTATATATATTAAAAGTTCAGATTGCAAGATAATAAATGGATGCAGGGTTGTTTCTTTTTAATTAATTGAAAATAACATGTTTATATTTTCATAAACATATAAATTATTTAAAAAAGTGATGATTGTTTCATGTAAAATTTAAAAATAATATCAACAAACTATACGTCTTTATTTTGTATCAGGAAAAGTATAATCCATTTACATAAAAATTATACTGTGTTGAAATCTTAAATTTAGTGCATAAGAATCCTCTCCGTAAGTATCGCCCATCTAGCATCCATGTATTTGGCGAGCGGCAACAACGTCCAGATTGCAAACGGGATAATCCACCTTGCATTATAATTCAAGCTGCCACTTCACATAAAGAGTGAATATCGTGTTGCGCAAGTGATTTCGGAAAGTCTTGGAAAAATGTAGGCCTGCACATTTTTTTTTGGTATGAGTCATTATGAATTTTATTTGTTGCCAGGGATCAGATGCTTTCTTACTGGCATCAGCATTCATAATATTCCATTGGCTATATCATCTATAGGGGGTTCCATTATCGTTTTAAGCACAAACTGTTTCATACTTTCTCCATAGACAGAAAATCAAGATCGTCGGCATAATTATGTTTATAACTTCAGTAAAATATACGTAGGTAATATCTTTATTTCCATTACTTTACTTATAATCCTTGTACAATTAATTAACTAACTCACTGGGACTATCTAGCCGGAGTTTCATGGCTTCGCGGACATACGCTCTCCATATGCTAAGCTAATGTTTTCATTCATTCCCTGCATAATTCATCTTCCTCGAATCATGGTTAAGAATAGCTTATTTTTCTATCTAATTACTGTCTCTATCTACTCGATAATTTCCTTCAGAGTTTAACACAAGAAGTTTCTATGCCTCTCTTTCATTTACATTCGTATTGTGTGTCCTATACATTGCAATGTATGAGATTTTTACTGTTCTTATTATTTATTCCCATAAAGATCACTGTTATGAAGTTATTCATATTTAGCGTCTATTTAACTCTCTTTAGTCCAAAAAAGTTCCTAATAACTTCGTTTCCTAAATAGGCCTACTCGTAATCTTTTATCCTCTCTTAAACCAAGAGACCATGTTTCGCATCGATATGTATAACTATAAAAATAACTGATATTATATATATATATATATATATATATATATATATAGGCCTATTGTAGATGTTCGCGGATATAAGTATGGTTGAGAAAGGTTTCTTGGGTTTTCCGCGTCGAAGATTCAAGGTTGGCCTCTGGCCATTGATTCCGACGTTTCGACATGGTCCCAAATGCCTTTTTCAAGGAATTCTGTCGAGGATTCAAGATTGGCTTCTGGACAGTGATTCCGATGTTACGACATGATCCTACATGCCTTTTTCAAGGACTTCCTTGATATAGGCACATGGGATCAAGTCGAGGCCAACCTTGAATCCTCGATGGAGTTTCCAGAGTTATGCCTATGTTCAATTTCTTTCTGTATCTCTTTCCTGTTTATAATTATTTGAATGTCGCCACTTTTTAAAATTTGCCTCATTTGTTGTAAAATGCTCATTGGCTTTTCTACTTATGGCCATGTGTTTTGTTTTATTGAATGTAATTATTTACACGTTTCAAAGTTAACATCCTATATGTTAGGCCTATTATTTAAAGAAAAGTCTGCAAATTTCTAATTCTGAGTGATACCCCTTAAGATATCAATATTAATTTTTATAGCTACATAAATGTATTTAGTTATATCGGCCTAAATTTAAATTTCAAATTATTTTAGTCAATGAGAAAGCGGTGATTAATTACAACTCTTTTAGTAGGATAGTATTTATTTTAAGTCCATACTTGTTATACAAGAAAAAATATAGAATCAAAATTCTTGAATTAGTTTTCACATTGTAACAATAAATTAGGATGAAAAGAAAGCATAGAAAACCTGGAATTATATTTTAAAAATAGATTCCAAAATTAATCGTGAACGGGAAGAACTTGATGGAAATCAATATAATTTGTTTTTTGTGGAAACAAAACGAATACATTAGTCCATCAGCAACGTAAACAAGCCTTAAGTAGCGCCAATAATAATTCAACATTTGATGAACTATTTGTAAGGATCCCAGAGATAATAATTATTGACATAGCTACCCTCCAGTTCAATACGTTATCTGAGCTCTTTGAGACCAAATATTCCATCTTTTCCATCAAGATTAGTGAAGTGTTTGACCGACTCCACTCGCTCATCGGTTTTCTAGATTTTGGCGTCGGGTGTGAAGTCATTGGCAGCGATAATTAAGTGAAACTAAATAAAAGTACAACTTGTAAGTTTTGCTGCTGGCCTAATATTAACAGAAGAAGAATAATATATTATTTTTTAGTATTCAGTGATCATCAAAATACTCTGTGAGAGAAACAGATAGTGTCTAGATTTCAGTTACATCGTAACTTACTCACTGGCACTATCGAACCAGCAGGTTCATGGTCACATTAACGTAAACTCTCCATATATCCTTATGTTGACCTAATGTTTTCCAATCATCCCCTGTGTAATTCACCTCTCACAAATCATAGTTAATTGTATTTTCCCATCATGTTATTGGCTTAGTGTATATCGAATTCCCAGATGTTGAAGATACAGCTATAAATTATATGAAGGTTGATAAATATAATTTGAGAAAGAGACGAATATAAATATTTGGGATCATTAATTACACAAGATAATAAAACAAGTACTGAAATTAATCATAGACTATTACTGGGAAATAGATATTATTATGGAATAAACAAATTAATAATATCTAATATATACTGGGCGCTTTCCCTCTGATTTTATGTACCCTCTTTCATTCCCCATTCGTACCACATATCCAGTCCATCGAAGTCCACGAGACTTAACTGTATTCAGTTATATAGGCCTACTACGAAAATGAATTTGTTTTTTCTCAGTAACTCATCAGCAATTTAGTAAAAATTCCAATAAGGTACAAATCTATACATTTATGATTTCAAACCTAATGCAGTTTCTGAATAGGATTAAAATATTTTTAATTATTTCTAAAACAGACTAGAATTGAAGATGATCATACTCGAGCCAATGTTTTAACTATGTCTTATTTTAACTATGTCCGAAGACAACTTGTAACAAAAAAGTAACTTCATTACATACAGAGTGGAAAATAACTGTACTGACAAACTTTAACAAATTGTTCAGGGGTGTTGTGTGTAAGGATGATTTATTTCAGAGCAATGTGTTGTTCATTGATGTATTAGACATATAGCATGTCCTTTGAACTGTGGTAAGATGTGTTCTCGTAGATAAAAAAAACTATTCGACATCTGAATTGGGTAGGTCTACTGTCAAGTAACTGTAATAAAAAATACAAAAAAAATACATCAGTAATGAAAACAATGAAGGACAAAACTCATTCTCGTTAAACACTTTACTGCATGGTACACTACCCTGAGCATTCTATTTACTGTTCATTCTGTTTTCTTTAAAGCCGTTAATTTTTATGTTTTAATTTATCAGAACACATCATATCAAGATCAAAAAGACATGCTACACACCAGCTGCATGTTACTCTATAATTAGTCACCAGAGAGTGTGGGCTCCTTATATAAAAACACTCACAACACTTCCTGAGTAACATACGAATGTTTGTCGGCAGACGTCTGTTGTAGAGAAAGTTCGGGTAATATGGACCCCTGTTTTGAATTTGTTCTTTTTCTTTTAATTAAGATATTTGAATTGTCTTTAATTACAGTGCTTATCATTAGTGTTGTAACTATGAAATAGCATTGTTATTTTATTCAAATATGGAAATATCTTCATAATTTATAAACTTTTTTACATTTCAAGAATGGTCTACTTTAACTTACATATTCGGATAAAGTGGACCCCAGAGTCCACATTAGCTTTTAGTCTATTTTTAAGTTTATTTACTCTATTAATTTATACAGACAAGCACAGATTAATATGAAAATATTTATGACTGATCATAATTAAAAAACGTTGATATTTATTTAATGTTTTGAAAAGTTATTTTTGTTTTAAATTAAAACATTCACAAGTAATTCAACTGCAGAAAGCGACGGTCATTGTCTAGTAATATTACAAGGATATTAAATAAAATTAATTTGGCGAATGGTTTTTACAGATAACATCCTCAGTGAGGATATATACGTATTCGTGTAATGTGGACCCATATCCTCGTGGAGGGTCCACATTAACCGAATTACTTTGTTATGTTTAATTATTTTATACAGCCATCATGTTACATAATATCAAACCAAACCCGTCAGCATATTAAAACAACATCTACATAATATAACATATTTAGGAGTTTTTTTCAACATTTGTAATAGGCCTATTCAATAGCAGAAATTGAGAATTGATTCTTAGCTTGAGAAACTTTTAAAGTGATCATTTTCATAAATATCACAAATAAACCCTTATTCGCACAATGAATAAAAGAGACTGGTTTTGAACCTGTCAAATTTGATGAGGCGAAGAAGTTAAAATATTTTCTGTTAGAGGGCAGCACCGATTAAAGAAGATATTAACAGGGTCCACCAAACGGAAGGATCCACATTACCCGAACTTCCCTATACTCTGTATACTACTAACTCTTTGGTATAGGATCTTTCTAATTTCATGAAGTAACAGCATTAAAAATATTACAACAAAACACATATTTCATAATTCAAATGTTGGTTTACAACATTTAACTACCAAGAGACACAGACCTACTTTAGAAACATAAAGGCAAAAAAAAAATCATCAGCAGTAATAGGGGAAAATCAGTATTAAAAATAAAATTCAGAGAACATTATATTAAAACAAGTCGAATAATTTGTTTGTGTAGGGAGTGATATTAATAAAGAATACATTAAAAAATAAACAAGCAGAAGGACGCATAGTACTGCCAAATGCTACCATTCAATTAAAATCTGTTGTGGAATCAAGTTAATTTTGTGCATTCATTGATTTTAAGATGGCATTTGATACTGTGAACCGAAGCGCACTTTGGGAAAAATTAAATCGGAAAGGATTGTCTCATAAAATGATACATGCTTTAATGTCAATTTATAAATATGTTAAATTTTGTATAAAAGTAGACCAAGGGCACATTACAGAGAGCAGTGAAGCCAATCGGGGAGTGAGACAAGGTTGCATTTTATCACCAATGCTATTTAATCTATTCGTTGATGATATTGTAGACGTAATGCTAGAAGGAGAAATTGAGGCTCCGGAGATAAGAAATGTTAAAGTCCCAGTCCTGTTGTATGCAGATGATTTAATTATCTGTTCCAAGACAATAAAGGGATTGCAAAGAGGTTTTGACCTACTGGAAATATACTGTAGGAATTGGGGATTGACTGTAAATGTTAGTAAGACAAAAACAATGACATTTAAAAATGGGACGGTTTATGGTAGAGCAGAAGAATGGAAATAGAGAGAACAAGTACTTCAAAACGTGAAACATTTTGAATATCTTGGTACGACATTGAAAATGAACGGGAAGTGGAAAAAACATATTGATATAGCATTATTTAAAGGGAGGGGACAACTTAACAGTGTACTCGGTATTCTGGGTCGAGTGCCTGATATTCCAGTCAGCACATTAGAAAAAATGTATGGAGCGATGGTCAGGCCAGTAATGCACTATGGTAGTGAGATTTGGGGTTTCCAAAGAACGGAAGTACTAAATAAGGTATATACGCATTTTTTAAAAATATATTACAGGACTAAGTAAGGCCGTTTCTAACTGTGGAATTTTATATGAATTCGGGTCATTCCAGGACGACATTAACTGTAAAATTCGTGTACTCAAATACTGGTTGCGAGTAATCCAAGGTGGACAAACAATGCTTAGAGCAATTTGTTACGACCACCAAATTAAAAACATAGATGTTAAATTTTGGGCAGACGAAGTTAGGAGAGAACTCCAAAAGATTGGGATGGGCTGGATATGGGAAAAAGGGACTGAAAATCGCAAGAACGTGTGGAGAAAAATAAGGAGGAGGTATTTAGATATAAGCCAACAAGATACTTTCGCCGAATGTACAGGAAAACGCTCACTATGTTTACAAATAGACCTAAAACACGTCTGGGGAAAAGAATCGTATAGACTCAACCTAGGATTTAAGGAGAGTTCAGGGCTTGCTTGGTTTAGGCTAGGGGCATGGAAATTTCTAAAAATTAGCGACGATCACGATATGCGAATATGTCCAATGTGCGGGAACTTTGAAGATAAGATACATATATTAGGAAAATGTAATGATTTAGAATATTGGAGACGTCAGTTATTACCGGAAATATTTATAAATTCAAATCGGGAACGATTGGCATGCTACGAGTTATTGGTAAATCCAGAAAATTGGATAAACCTCGGTAAATTTCTGGACAAAACGCGGAAAATAAGGACAACACTCATTCATGAATAAATATATGTTATCAAAATGCAATACCATTAATTATTAACAATTATATATAAATTAATTAGTGTATAATGCTATTGTGTTATTATTTAATTGTAATATTATTGTGTTTTTAACGGACTGTCAACAGCACGTACGGTTTACTGCCGGTGCGACCTATATTTGTAAATAATGTTGTAAATATCTTACTTTTTGTCTAATAAAGTCTTACTACTACTACTAGTATTGAATTGTAACGAAAATATAATATACATTTTAAATATTTTTTTAATTTATCAGGCCAAAACATGGACAGTAACGAAGAAATATTTATATAGAATTGAAAGAACAAAGATGAAGTTTTTAAGAAACATACTTGGGAAAACCGGAAGAGATGAAATACAGAATAGAACACTATAAAATAAGAAAAGTTTGATAAAATACAATATGAATAGAGGTTAGTAGAAAAATATAATGCTAATTGTTTTCCTTTTTTAATTTTTTTATGATAGAAGGAATTATTTTATGTTCATTCTAAATATGATATTTATTTTTTTTATATTGTAAAAATTCAATAGTGTTTTAGAAACTTTATAATTTTCTACTAAAATCAAATCGACTTCTTTTAATATTCGTAAACTTCTAAGAGTAAAATCTTCTAAATTTCCAATAGGTATGGAAGCTTTAAAAGAATGAACGATGGAAGGATGACAAGACACGGAATAGAAATTAGATTAGGTGGGAAGAGACCAAGAGGTCTGCTGATTTATAGATGGGAAGAACAAATTAAAGATGATGACAAGAAAACGTTGAATGGATCGAGATGATGGAAGAGGATACATGGAATGACCCAGATAGATGGATTGTTTTATTCAAAACTCGAACCCAGGAACAAGGATACGAGATTAATTGAAGGGAAAGAATAGTATATTAATTAGAGACCGCGGAACTCTTAGAGGAATAAAAAGTTTATTCCATTCCATTATCTCACTTTTTCCTCTCATCCTATAGGTAGTGCCTACTTTCGCATGTCACACCCCACCTAGACCTTACAGTGGCACAACCTGCCGGGAGGGGGATTTTAAACTATGGATCACAGACATCCTGTTTTGATCATACAGCGACATGGAGAACCTCCCTAAATGAGTGATCAGCTCAATGTCAAGGCCTATTCCTAGACAACACAACATTAAGACGAAACACACCATTCACACAAATACATTCATACTAAACATGGTGAATAAGTAATGATGGTTGTGATGGTCAGATGATGTTCGGGGACCGTTTGAGCCTTAAAGGTTTCTGACATTTGTCTTACAGGAAAAACCCGATAAAAACACCACTTATGAATCTTGTCCCGAGAGGGATCGAACCCTGCTGTGTACGAGGCAGCGATGCTACCCCGAGACCATAAAGGTGGACGAGATGGCGAATACAAAAGAAATTCGGAAAACGTATTGCTTAAAATACTGATTTTTGTCATATAGATTTTATAGAAGATCCATCCCTCTCCCGACAGGTCGTGCCACTGTATGTCCTCGGAGGCGTGTGGCATGTAAAAAGTACCTATAGGGTGAGAGGTTAAATTGAGGCAAAGAGAGAAAGAGAGAGAGAGAGAGAGAGAGAGAGAGAGAGAGAGAGAGAGAGAGAGAGAGAGAGAGAGAGAGAGAGAGAGAGAGAGAGAGGAGAGAGAGAGAGGAGAGGAGAGAGAGAGAGAGAGAGAGAGGGAGCGATTTTATAGATGATCCATGAATATCTTCAATAAATCGGAAATTGCAAATTCGTTAGCATACAGCTATTCACCACGAGGAAGAAGAAGTTTGGGAAGACCAAAGAAAAGATGGAAAGGACAGCAATTTGGAGCCGGAACAGGCTAGTAAAAAAGCCTAAACCGTGAAGAAGAAGAAGAAGAAGAAGAAGACAAATTCGTTCTATTGATGGTTTCCTAGAGTTTTAGAAGGATTAAGTTGAGATATTTGTTGAGGAAGAATGGCATCCCTTTGCTTCTAAGAGTGTTGATCTACAATTCTAAAACTCTTTTTGTTTTTATTTTATAAAAAGGATTAAATATATTGAATGAAGACCTAAAAACTGTAATAGATTGTCTACATGTTTAAGCTAATGTAACATCAAGGGAGAAGTTGACTAATCTGTCTCCGCGGTGAGAAAATAAAATTGCGCCGCAGGGAGTAGGTAAATCGATCTTCTGATTAATGACGTCGATTATGTTCTGGGGAGGAAGTGCTATGTGATTTGCTGGTCGGCAGATGGGTGAGGAACCAATGGTTCTTTGTCTCGAGAACATACAGAGAAAGAATTCTCACTTACGGAAGACCAGATTAAATTTTCTCAAAGGCAATTTCTTTTCCCTAACGTCAATAAAACTCCAGGAGCATTTATACGGTGCACAAGAAATGTGAGCAAGGAAACTGTTGAAATATTCCAAAAAAGTATAAATAAAAAAGTTATTGTTAATTAAGAATTTCGATTTGCAAGTGGTTATTAAAATGGAACAAATGATTCTGGTCAACACATATCTAACACTTTGTCATTTAGCTTGAATGTCGCAGGTTCAACTCTTACACATGACGGAATTTTTAAGCTACAACAAGCATTTTCAAAATCTTTTGAATGTTACTGCATTATTTTCCTAAAGTGTGTTATATACATAATTTTAACTCTCACAGTATCACATTGTTGAGATATTTTTTACTCTAGTGGTATGAACTATCATTATCATAAGTAATGCCACGAGTGATTTCCAAATTATCGATAAATTCACGACTCACGAAGTGAGGAGTGAATTTATCTAGAGAATTTGGAAATCAAGAGTGGCATTTGTTAGGACTATTTAACGAATAAAATAAAGCTGTTTACTCACAAATCATTATTTAACTACAGTTATTTAAAAATATTTTTATATTTAAAGTAAACGGTGATGTTTGAAAACTAATGAGAAACGATAGGTAGCCTACGCTTCTACTGCTTCTTTTGTTTATCACTGCAACCAGATCATACTATTTATTGCCAAAGGAACGCAATATTGTAAGAATGCTCTCTAGTGGAGAAAAAATGAAACACATCAATCTGTATATTAATTCATTTTTGATGTCGTATACATTTAAGAAAGTGCAAACAGTGGTTTCTTTTTTTGGTGGTATAATCAATTGCTACAAATGTTGACATGTAAGCACTATTATATACAATCTGGTAGCCGTATTTGTTATAGGCTCAGTCACTGCAAAATGACGGTCAGACCTGTTCAGAATATTAAAAAGGAGGAGCTTTGCTTAATATATGATAATCCTAACGTTGATAATTATTTCGTGAAACACGTCTCTGATTGGTTGTAATACAGAAATCATTGAAACGTGATTGGTCATTGACTCCCATTTGGGGCATGAGTTAAATAGTCATCATCATCACCCTCAAGGATTAGATTTTTCAACAGTTCCGACCTTTCAGAAACAATGGTCAATCAATTTTTTCACGGGTTGGCCGCCTTGGTCTAATAGTTATGTTCCTGCTTCTAGTCCTGTCCGGGGTCGAAGGATTTTTAGGATGGAAAAATCTAAGGATCAAGTCCTTGGGAGGGATTTTAAACCGTGAATCCCAAGTCTGGATATTTTCAGGCTCGTAAAAGAATCTTAAGCCTGAAAAAAGAGGCTCTAAGCAGAATTTGCCGACCTTTATCACTCTAGTAATAGTTTAGTTGCTTACTTGATCTCTCATTGGGTTGGTATGCTAAAAATATGCCATTCATGACATCTGTAGGGAAACTCGTCTGGCAAGAAACTTCCCACTAGGAAGCACCCACGTGTCCGCAGTGACACTAACGGGATAGTAGTAGTAGTAGTAATAGTATTTCTTCATGGATTTTCCCGCTTTCTCTCTGTTTCTCTCTTCCCGTTAGGTTAGAGAGAGAGAGAGAGAGAGAGAGAGAGAGAGAGAGAGTGAGAGATAGAGAGAAAGAGTGAGAGAGAGGAAGGGCGATAGGAAGGGTGAGAGGGAGAGGAGGAGATAGGGAAGAAGAGAAAATGAAAAAGAGGGAGGGAGAGGGAGAGAGGAAGGCCCATCACATAAAGAAATTGACAGGCCTATTGTTCTGAGATAATATGACAGGCTGAAATGCCTAAACCTTGAGGATGATGATGTTGTGATGATATTTCATACTACAAGAGTAAAACCATGCGATTTAAATTGCGGATGTGTTCCAAATGAAATAATGTACGAAATATAGCTTTTATATATACCATGCATCCCTATTGTAGACACGGATGCTCCCATAGCGGGGGTTTCTTGATAATCATCATCATCATCACTCCAGGGATTAGGCAATTGCCCGTTCCGACTTCATAATGCATCAGGCCAACGTCTTCTAGGTCTTCCAACATCACGCCTTCCTCTTGCTTGATAATTTCTTGCTAACAATGGATATCTCTTCTTACTGATTCCATCCATGTGATCAATCCATTTCTGCCTGTAATTCGTGACTTTATCCAATAAAGGCTGTACTTTCAATTCTTCTCTTATATCCTCATTTCTTATTCTATCAAGTCTTGTACATCCTTTTACTTGTCTTAGGAACCTCATCTCTGCCGTCTGTATTCTATTCTTCTGTCTTTTCACTGGAGCCCAAGTTTCGCATCCATACAATATTGTGGGAACCGCCATAACATTATACATTTTTATCTTTGTTTCTTTTCTAATTTTATTTTTAAATGTTCTCTGTATTGTTCCACACCGTCTGAAATTTATTTATTTTGGAGTCGATATCTCTTTCCACATTGTAGCCAACATCACAGCCCAAATATTTGAAACTAGACACAAATAGAAGATTATTTATGCACACTTTTTTATCCATTCTTATTCCTGGATTCACTAAAACTTTCCATTTATTTAAAATATCGTCTTTATATATATATATATATATATATATATATATATATTAAACAAAGTGGGTGATAAACTACATCCTTGTCGTAATCCAGTATTTGTTTTGATTGCATCTGTTCTTTTGAATCCGGTATCTATAATTATATTTGTGTCTTCATATAATTTATTTATTGTTTCAACAAGGCACAGCGGGTATCCTTTTATTCGTAATATTTCCCATAATTTTTGTCTGTTTACTCGATCGAAGGCCTTATCCAAATCTATAAATCCTATGTGAGTTTCTAAGTTATGTTCTCTTGTCTTTTCAATGAGTTGTTTCAGTGTAAAGACATTGTCTATACATGACCTTCCCTTTCTGAATCCACTTTGATTTTCACTTATTATTACTTCTGTTATGTTTCTCAATCTATTATTTATTATTTTCGTATATATCTTGTACCCAGCATTCATTAAGCTAATCCCTCTATAATTCTCGCAATTTCTCTGGTCTCCTCTTTTGAATATATTCTTCACAATTGCTGTTTTCCAAGTGGTTGGAATCCCATAGATCTGCCAACATATACTAATTAGATGAAGTATTCGTAATTTACACAATATTCCACTATATTTGACTAACTCCATATTTATATTATCTAATCCTGTTGCTTTCCTATTCTTAGTGGTTTTCAAAGCCATTTCTAATTCATTTATGTCTATTACATCAATATTTTCCACTTTTATTTCTTCCTCATTGTTCTCTTTTCCTTCAATTTCCTCCTTTTTCCAAAGTTTTTCATAATGTTGGATCCATTCTTGTTCTGGGATTATATTCAATCTGGCAGAAACTTTTTCAGTCTGATTTAGATGTTTCACTAATTTATAACCTATTTCTTGTCTTCCATACATATCATGTTCTACTGAGCTTATAAATTTATCCCATGACTCCTGATGGGCTTTTCTTATAATGCTTTTAGCAATTCTCCTTTTCATTTTAAATTCTTCATAAGATTCTTCTGTTTTCAGTCGTAAGTATGTATGATATGCTTTTTGTTTTTCATTCACTGCATTTTGTATATTCGCATTCCAAGTTCTCAAGCCCTTCCTATTTCTTATTCTATTTTTCTTTCCTAGTATGTCATTTGCTGTTTTATGTATTACATTTATATATTTTCCAATTCTTGATAATACTAACTTAATTAAGCTTATTTCCTTACAGATGTCAATGAGTGACATGTCATCAGCACATCGTCTCAATGAGACATCTTGTAGGAAAATTAAAACATTGCTTCTATGTGGAAGGTCGGTTAAATTTTACTCAGATGCACTAATTTAGACTTGAGTTTCTTTTTACGAGCCCGAAAATCTTCAGACTCGGGATCTACGGCTCAAAGTCTCTCCCGGAGGACTTGTTTCTTGGGTTTTTCGGTCCTAAAAAAACAAATTCATCGACATCGGCCGATTTTGAATCTCGGGACTAGGGGCAATGAACATAACGATTAGATCACCGTGGCCGACTACATAATATAGCTTACAAAATAAAAATTGATGGTAAAAAGAAGAATTGGATGATCTAACATCAGATGTTGGATTGTGTTGAACCGGATTTGAAAATTGGGAATAAAAATGGAAAAGAAAGGCAGAAGACAGGGACCATTGAAGGCATGTTGTAGGGGTGTTCAAGGCCTGCAATAAGATATAGTACCTTTTAAAAATATATACATAGTTTAGGAAAATATTGTAGTAATTCTCATTCAAAAGGGTTAAAAATACCTAATTTGGGAGGAAGGGAATGAAGAGATGGACAAACCAATTTCTCTGAGAGTATATTCCAATCGTTCAAGTTGAGGAGGAGGAGGAGGAGTATGATGATGACTGTTTCACATTACGATAGTTAAAACTAAATGATAGAAGAGGATGCGGCATATAGTATTGAATTAGGGGTATGGAAGAATACTTCCGCTACTTTTCTATATGTAGCCTATTTCACACACAGTAATTGCATTTTTCGTGCATACAAAATACAGCAATTATTAAATCAATGAAAAATAAAAATATACAAATTAGACTATGTGCCGTTTAATTATTATAGTAGCCTATGATAATGCATCGAATGTTTAAAGTTGAGAAATACATTAATAGGCCTAAGGATGTTTTGTAGATGTATTTATTTCAAAGTTTATTAATGTTAATATTATTTTACCTGTTATTAATTTACATGACCCGCTGGAGTTTACCTAATGACACGACTGCGAAATTTTAAGAAATTAAAAAACTGAAAAATGTCATAACATTTACATTACTTAGGTATGCTGAAAACTTAGTTCCTTGCCTGAACAATTAAACACGAGATTGTCCATGCAGATGATTCTGTAAAATGACGCCTGACTATTTTATTACAATATTAACAATTTCTGTTTTTACTGACATATTAAAATATGTTCGTTGCCATTGGAGAAAAATAAATAGTGGTGGAAGCTCTCGTACCAAAGAGAAGACCGGTCAGAAAAATTATGTTGATATTTCATTTTTTTGAAGATACGTTATTATGGACTCATATATTTCTTATTTCTTGATTAATCTCCTCAGGTTATGAATTGGAGGATTCAAAACGAATAGTAGGCTAGGACCTATGATATCGCTTTCGCTTTTTATCTTGTTAATCAATATACAGTGAAATCAGTATAGTATTGGACAGCAGACGCGGGATTTGTGATGAGTGATGATGAAGGCTTACATGTGCAGAGACGGGACTTAAAATGTCCGCTGACTCAGCAGTTTACGAGTACATCCCACGCATTCACGGTCGCAGTTAGATAGTGTACCTCGAGTACATAAGGTGTTCGGTCGTTTTTCCTTGTGAACTGAATGGCGTGTGTATAATGTAAACTGAATGACGTGTGCATAAGTGTAAACTGTATAATGGCTAAAATGTTTTTCTACTGAGCAACGTGTATTTATTTATGATCAATATTCGTTAACACAGTCTACCAGCCAAGAACGAAGACTTTTTGAAACACGATTCCCGGATGTAAAAATTCCATCACGTTCGACAGTCCATAACATGTACAACAGATTTTATAAAGAGGTGTCAAAAAAGTATGGACAATGAAGGTATTTGTGAAATTGTTACGAAAATGTGTGTGGTTGTATCACCGCGATCCTACGCTGTCAGTTCCCCGCCGCGTGTGCGTCAGCAGTGTACAGTGAAATCTCCGCGTCTGCTGCCCAGTGCTATACTGATCGTACTGCATTAATATGCTTGTTACTGACTTTATCGGCGATACAATGCACTTCCCCAAGAACTATAAATCCTTTGGTACGAAGACTGTTGACAGTTTCCTAGCATCAAGCAAGACAACTTTTTTTACTCTTATTTTTATACGTCCATCCACCACAGTGGTCTCGAGGTAGCGTGCTGCTTTGCCACACAGCGGGCCCGGATACGAATCCCGGTCGGGATAAGCTTCCTAGGTGAGGTTTTGTCGGGATTTTTCCTTACCTGTAAGACATATGCAGGTAGTTTTGAGCCTAAAGGTCCCTGACCGTCATCATTACCATCCCCGATGTGGAAAGCAACGGAAGACTATCACACCTAGTAAAGCTGAAAAGCATGGCATAAAAATACTATGATTGCAGAGAAAGACCTCTTCTAGAACAGCACACTATATATATATATCTCAATATATAAAAATTTCGTGTCACGTTGTTTGCCCGCGATGGAATCCTAAACTACTGAACCGATTTTGAATAATAATTTTGCACCACTGTGTGAAGTTTGATACAAACTGAGGGACTAGGGTAGGTTTACAACTAAATTTATAGTCGCATTATTTTTTATTGCAAATTAGTTATTTTATTATTTAACAAAGTTATAATTATCTGTGAGTGCCATTACGATTTAACGATGGCGGTGTATGTACAGATGGGCGGTGTCAGGTAATTTTGTAAGGTAATTGGTTTATTACTAAACAAAGAGAGATCCAGGTGGCTGTGCTTTTTGTTGCATTTCAATTCAATTACAAATATTGATTATTTCATAATTTAAGTGTGTTCAGTGTTTATTTTTTCAATATTTTAATATTAATATTAATTTCGTGTGTAAGTATTAGTTTTAAGTAATCTGGCTGAAAGACAGCAACTTAATTTAAATTTAACTGGACCGAGAACTGACATTGACCAATATGGTGAATCAGTTCTAGAGACCATGAATGAGTAAGATATCAAGGGGATTTCCGCAAATTGGTATAACGCCTATATGACATAAATCTTACATTTAAGAAGAATGTCAATTTAAAAACATATGAAGGTCAAGGAACGGAATAACAGAAACTGTAAGTAAGTCTGTTAGTTATTAATATTATGCCTAATATTCAGAAACAATCTTCCATGCCTCAATTTTACATGAAAAACAAGATGACATTAATATCATCACACATAGTATATTACTATTCAGAGATTTCTCGATGATGATGAGAATCCCAACGCCCCCATAAGTTCGTAGAAAAAACGAAACGATAATGAAATCAGAAAAGCCTCCTCAAAATCTTCCATCAATAAATGGTTTTTTAATTATAATACTTATGATACACTTATGAATGACACTGAGAATGCAGAGAACATAAATTCATCTCAATCAACAAAACCACTTCCACATAAACCACCACCCATATTTATACCGGGTGTAGTTAACGTACCAGAACTAATAAATTGTGTAAAACAAAAACTTTCTGATTCAGATTTCTCATACAAAATGTATAAATGAGAGGTTAAAATCCTGCCAACCTCTACTGAAGCTTACAGACGTAAACATATTTAAAGGCGATACGAAGTTCGCCGGGCCAGCTAATATATATATATATATATATATATATATATCAGGCCCTATACATTTTACGTGTTTCGGGTTATTTCGTATCCTGATATAAACCTAGTAATTACAATTTGTGTTCCATTGCTTTCGGCCTGATGTTTACATTTTTAACTAAATTATTAATTTGGTGAGAAGGGCGATTTGATTATTTAATTTCTCAAATTATAGAATTTAAGCTTTCACTGCCGGAAACCATTATATTAGAAGATCTCCACTACGGAGGGCATCTTCAATGAGTTCTTGTAGGTGAAGTTTGCTGGTAGGAAGCTCGGAAGCTCGGCTGTGCTTCCGACCATGGAACATTACCTAGAAGAACTCGCTACCGAAAATGCCCTCCGCAGCCTTGGGAGATACGTCTGAAAAAATGTATGGTCTAATAACCGAAATCTTGTACTACCATTCCTCATAGTAGTCTAATTTACTCTCTCCACACACACCAAAAATATGTATTATTAAGGAGTTTTGGTGAGATTTTATGTTGTCAAGTGCAACTCCATTGTATTTGTACCCTTTAATGTCCAATGAAGTTTAGATTATTAGAATGACACAATTCCACCTTCAGACAATTAAAATAAATTGTTTCTTATAACTTACTTGTCATACAATTTGCTGTTAAAAATATTGTTTAAAATATATTTGGTTTCGGCAGTTATCACTGTGAAAAGTATGAATAACATTTGCTGGCAGAAAACCCTTTAGGGGTCAAAAAGTCTATTCTTTTTTAATTCTACAAGTCTCAAATATATCTTCTGATGATTCAAATTTATATGTAAAGTGAATATTTTAAAAAATAAAAAGTTGGTTTAAAAATGTTAAATTCTACACTTTATGCGTATTCACTACTAGCTGCTGCTAATTTTCAAATATGTGTTAATTTTATTACAGATCGTTCTGTTCTTTAAACTAACGGTTCCCAAACCCCTTTATACAGAGTCAAATTATTGGCGAACTCTCCATTCATTTCGCTACACGCGCTCATGCGTCAACGACAACAACAGTAATAATAATGAATGCTTACTTACTTACTTACTCACTGGCACTATCGAACCCTTAGGTTCATGGCCGCACGGACATAAGCTCTCCATACATCTCTATCCTGAGCTAATGCTTTAGCCTTTGGCATGGGTCCCTGAAGTAGTCCCCGCCCGGAGAACCGAATGAGGGACTATTTGACCTCCGGAAAATTTTACCCCAGTTGACCCATGTCCGCATTTCTTGACGGTTGTATTTTTACGGTGAAAGATCGTCACTCTTTCGACCAAGGTACTTTTTTCGTCTGGCTTATCACCTTCGACCAGTCCAGCATGGGTAACCCTATCGGCAGCAATGCTACCGCCGGCATAGCTCTCAAGATTATTTAAGCACGCAAGCCACTCCACCACGACAAGGTAAAGATACAATGGAGGGAAAAATAATGAATAATAACAATAATAATAATTAATAAAAATACGAATAAAACAATAATAATACTAATTAATAGCAATAATTAATAAAAAATATGAACAATAAAACAATAATAATACCAATAATGGGGATTCTTTACGATGTGCCGCGAATTTTTTTTAAGTCCCAATCATACACCATGCGCATGCGCCAACAAACGTGAAGCGTTTTACACTATAGAATCAAGGGATGAAACGAACATATACACGATGTTTAACGACCCTAAAAGCTAACATAACGCAATTTAAGTACTGTAACCTATGAAAGACCAACGTAAAAGCTAACCTAACGCATTTTAAACACTCTAAACTGCGAAAGAAACAACGCCCAAAAATAAATAGTAAGTTCTGAAATTCTGAAGTATATGTGTACAGTTAATTAGTAGGCCTACATGTTCTTTGTTGGCTGCACTGGAACAGTCTTTGTTGTTGTATAGAATATTCGTTAAAATCAATATGACTGCCACGTCTTCATGCTACGAATGTAGTTAATTATCATAGAAAAATAATATATTGAATTGATCGTTATAAAAAATGTAAAAATCATTTTAAATGGTGGGATATAATTTGAAAAATGAAATCCTAGGAATAAAATTTGACAGGAGTTTATGAAGGATTTAAAAAAGTCCCGTCACAGGTTGTATAGAATAGTCTTAATAATTATACTTTTACTACTAGTCTATACCAGTACATCCCATCGTGGGGACAAGAGTGCTCTCTATCGGGAGATACCTAACTAAACTAATTTAATTACGCTTATTTCCCTACATATGCCAACGAGTAACAAGCGGTTAACACATCGCCTCAAAGAGATATAATAGCAACTAAGGTATTACTTGAATGGGAAAGGCCGATTAAATTTTCCTCAGAATCATTTTTACGAGCCCTAAAATTTCAGACAGCTTAAAGTCCCTCTAAAGGAACTTGTTGGTACCCGGAGAGTTAACGTACAACCTTCTGCTAAGGATGGGACTGGTCCCAAAAGGCCTACAATGTTTTAATAATTTTAACAGTTGAGGAGACTGCATGAAAGATACATAATTTTACAGTGTTACAATATAATTTTACATACCCTCGAAAGCACTTGTCCCTTGGATTATTTCATTTTAAAAATCCATCTATCCCGGCCGGGCTTGAATCTGCGATTCTTGGGACCAGAGGCAAGGAACTTAACCCCTAGATCACCGAGACCGATATTATTACTACTACTACTATTCAAACCAACAATAGGCAAATTCAGTCTTCATGAAGATAGTAATGACAACGGGGTTAGATTAGTCACATTTGCCACATCAAAGAATCTCATTGTTAAGAGCACAACATTTCAGCATAAGGATATACATAAATACACTTGGACGTCCCCAGATGGAGAAACTCGTAACCAGATAGATCATGTATTAGTGGATAAACGCTGGCACAGTAGCATCATTGATGTTAAATCAGTTAGAGGGACAGACTGCAATTCGGATCATCATCTGGTCAGAGTGAAAATCAGACAACGGGTATCGCTTATGAGAGGAACAAACGCTAAATATGATTCTGTAAAATTTGAATTAAAAAACTTGAACAATGATGAAATGCGGCAAGAATACCAAATCAAAATAGCTAATAGATTTGAAGTACTTGGGTCTTCCGATGACAATGTGGCAAACGAAGAAGAAACTGATATAAATAAAGAATGGGAGGCTATAAGAGATACTATTAAATTGTCAGCATCAGAAAGCATTGGTTGTTTAAAAAAGAGGCAAAACAAGAAATGGTTTGATGAGGAATGTGCCGACATTGTAAAGAAAAGAAAGCTAGCAAAAATGAAATGGTTACATGAGCAAAATGAGGTAAATTTAGAGCAATTGGGTAGTATTAGACGGGAAACCACCAAGTTACTAAAGAGTAAAAAGAGGGAAAATTTGAGAGAGAAGATTAATGATCTTGAAATGAATGCAAAAAATAGGAACATTAGAGAATTATATCAGGGAATTAGTATAGAGAAGAAAGGGTTTCAGGCTAGAACAAACATAATTCGGAATGGAAATGGGGATATGATTGCAGATTCCAGGAGTATATTAAATAGATGGAAAAGTTACTTTAATCAGCTATTAAATGTACATACAGAATAGGACATTGAGGAGGATAATTTACAGACAGCAGAAATGCTAGTCGCAGAGCCAAGTGCATTAGAGGTTGAAATGGCGATTGAAAAATTGAAGATGTATAAAGCATCAGGTTCAGATGAGATTCCAGCAGAACTGATCAAATCAGGGGGAGAAAAATTGATGGACAAGGTACGCTGGTTGCTTAGTATAATTTGGGAAAAAGAAGCTCTTCCAGATGAATGGAAGGAGTCAATTATCGTACCAATTTATAAGAAAGGAGATAAAACTGATTGCAACAACTACAGATGCATCTCATTACTTTCAACTTCATACAAAATTCTAACAAATATATTAGTAAGCAGACTTACTGCCTATATTGATGACATTCTAGGAGACCATCAATGTTCATTTAGAAGAAACAGGTCTACAACAGATCAGATTTTTAGTATAAGACAGATTTTAGAAAAGAAATGGGAATATAATGGTACTGTACATCAACTGTATGTAGACTTCAAAATAGCATATGATTCAATTAAGAGGGAGAAGTTATATAGTATCCTGCTGGAGTTCGGAATTCCTAAAAAGTTAGTTAGACTTATACGAATGTGTCTAAATGGCACAAAGAGTAGGGTGCGTGTAGGCAAACAGTTTTCGGACACTTTTGAAATCCAGAATGGGTTGAAGCAAGGAGATGCACTATATCCTCTACTATTTAATTTTGTACTAGAGCATGCCATTAAGTCTTCAGAGAATGAGGAAGGCTTACAACTGAATGGTATTAATAAGCTGTTAGTTTATGCTGATGATGTAGTATTGTTGGCAGATAGCGAGGAGATACTAAAGAACAACACGCACACACCATTGAGTAATACTAAGAAATTAGGACTGGAAGTAAACATCAATAAAACTAAATATATGGTCACACGTAGAAATTCATTATATAATGGAAATGGACAGCTAATGACAAATGAGGGAAATTTTGAGGAAGTGGCTGAATTCAAATACCTAGGAACAATGATCACAAATAGGAATGAGATGAACAAAGAAATTAAACATAGACTCAATTCTGGAAATGCATGCTATTATGCATTGCAGAGACTTTTGATGTCCCAACTCCTTTCAAAAAACGTTAAACTGAAAATATATAAAACTATTATTCTACCAGTTATATTATATGGATGCGAATCATGGACTCTTACTTTAAGAGAGGAAAGGAGATTACAAGTATTTGAGAATAAAGTACTTAGGAAAATTTTTGGACCAAAGATAGATGAACAGACAGGTGAATGGAGAAGACTACATAACAATGAACTACATGGTCTTTATAGGAAGCCAGATATAATAAGAACAGTTAAGTTTCGTAGACTGCGATGGGCAGGACATGTTGCGCGTATGGGGAATGAAAGATTTGCATGGAAGCTTCTTGTAGGAAAGCCAGAGGGAAAACGCCCAGTTGGTAGACCAAGAATGAGGTGGGAGAATAACATTTACTATGATTTGAGGGAAGTAGATTATACAGGGAATGATTGGAAAGCATTAGCTCAGGATAGGGATGTATGGAGAGCTTATGTCCGTGCGGCCATAAACCTACGGGTTCGATAGTGCCAGTGAGTAAGTATGTAAGTAAGTACTACTACTACTACTACTACTACTACTACTACTACTACTACTACTACTGCTACTACTACTACTGCTACTACTACTACTACTAATAATAATAATAATAATAATAATAATAATAGTAATTATAATAATAATAATAATACTATAACAATGGTACTACTACAAATAATAACAACAACAATAATAGTAATAGTAACAATCTGATAATAACAATAATAATAATAATAATAATAATAATAATAATAATAATAATAATAATAATAATAATAATAATAATCTCTCTTCCGATTTTTACAGCTGCTGCCGTCTTCCCGTGCCAAACCTCCAAAGCCTACGGTCTTGGGCATCTTCGATGCTTAGCCCTCTAGCTTGCATTACTGTCTTCATGTTTTCCTTCCATGTTAACCTTGGTCTCCCTCTTTTCTTCTTTCTGTTCGGATGCCATTCATATAGTTGCTTCGGCCATCGCTCATCTTCCATTCTTAAGACATGTCCTAACCACTTTAATTCCTTCTCCTCAATTCTTTCAATTATGCTTTCTTCTGCTTCCATTATGTTTCTAATTTCCTTATTTGTGACATGTTCTAATCTAGACTTTCTGGCACTTCTCCGTAAATAATCCATTTCTAGAGCTATTAGTCTATTCTTGTAGTACTTATTGATTGTCCATACCTCACTTCCATACATTGCAACAGATTCCACCAATGTTTTACCAATATATTTTTTTGTGTCTTTCCAAATATGCTTATCCCACCATATGGAATTTAACGATGATATTATTTTGCTACTCAATTCAATTCTATGTTTTATGTTCTCTTTGCCTATACCTTCAATGTTATCCATAATTATTCCCAAATATTTAGTTTGTTTCACTTGCTTTATTTGGATTCCTTCTTCCAATATTAAATTTTCTCGTTCATTGCTATTTATTGCCAGATATTCTGTTTTTTGTAAATTTACTGTGAGACCCCATGATTCATATGTGTTTTTCAACCTTTTTATCATGAATTCCATATCAAATTTGTCTTGCGCTAAAACCAGTTGATCATCGGCAAATTGTAATGTCAGCAAAAATCTGTTACCTATTGGGATCCCCATACCTTTGCAGCTTTGTTTCCATTTCATTAATATGGATTCTACATAAATATTAAATAAAATTGGTGAAAGACTGCACCCTTGTTTCAATCCCTTTGTGGTTTTTATAGGATTAGACATTATATTTCCAATTTTAACATAAGCGGAGTTATCTTTATAGATTTGTTTAATAATTTCTATTAGGTTTCTATCAATATTGTATTTCTCCAATACTTCCCATAATTTGTTCCTCGGAATTGAGTCATAAGCTTTCTCTAAATCTATCATTGTCAAATGGGTTTCTTCTCCAACTGCAGTCCGTTTTTCAATTAACTGTTGTATTGCAAATATATTGTCAACACATGACCTTCCTGGTCTGAATCCATTTTGATCTTCTCCTAATTTGTCTTTAATATCTTTTTGTAACTTTGTTTTTTAATAACTTCGTAAATATTCTATATAATGTGTTATTTATACTTAGTCCTCTGTAGTTTTTTGCATTTCTTCTATCGCCCTTCTTGTATATTGGTACAATGTAGCTTATTTTCCATTCATCGGGAATCTTCTGTATTGCAATGCACTTATTAAACAAGTCCCTCAATCTACCTATTAAATTTTTTGGGCCATATTTAATTAACTCATTGGGTATGTTTCCCGGCCCTGGTGCCTTTTTATTCTTTAGGGTTTGAATTTCTAATTCTATATCTATAGTATCAAATTCCAGGACGTTCATTTCTGTAGTTGGATTTTCTATTGTTTCCATAAACTCTTTTCTAGTTTCTGACAGTAAAGCTTTGTAATGTTTTTCTGCGTCAAATTTTGTTAACAAATTTATCTTACTGGATCCTTGGTTGGTTTTTAGTGTTTTTAGAAATCTCCATACTTCCGATGATTGTGATCCTCCTATATAACTTTCTATTTCTTGGCATTTGCTTTTCCATAATTTGTTCTTTTCTTCTATCACTTTCCTTTTAACTTTGGCGTTTGTTCTCTTGTATTCTATCCAATTCTCTGTTATTTTATTTGCCAACCATTCTAAGTAGCATTTTTTCTTCTTTTCGGTTAATTCTTCGATATCTTCATTCCACCAATCTTGTGTATTTTGTTTTTTATTTATGGTGCCTAATGCTTCTTTTGCTGCCGAATGTATTATTTCCTTTAATTGATTATATTCTTCTTCTATGTCTTCCTTGTAATCCAAATTCTCAATTTTAATCCTCAGTCTTTCTTGATATAGGTTTTTGATACTATCCTGATTAAATAAATACAATTTATTTTTTTCTTCCTGCTTCATTTGCATTGTTGATTCCCTTGCTTCATCATGCACTTTTTTCTCTGTAGGGAATTTGGGGATGATCTGTGCAGTGAGTAGATAGTGGTCGGAACCACAATTTGCTCCTCTTTTAATTCTTGAGTGCTTAATAATTAAGGAAGTATTTTGCCTTACAATTATGTAGTCTATTATTGATTTCTGATTGAGACTAGATCGTTCCCAAGTAAATTTATGGATATCCTTATGATCGAAAAATGTGTTTACTATCTTTAATTTATGTTGTTTGCACATCTCTATGATTCTATTTCCATTATCGTTGACTTCTTGTTCCCCATATTTTCCTACTGCTTCATCATTGTTTCTTCTACCCACTTTCCCATTTAAGTCTCCCATTAGTATTAATTCTTCATTACTTCGTACTTTCTCTATTTGTTCCAATATTATTGAATAGTACTTTTCTTTCTGACTCTGTGCAGCATCATCTGTTGGTGCGTAGACCGCTAAGAACACCATTGTTCTTCCCATAAGCTTCATTTTAATCTTTAGGCATCTTTCATTAATATATTCATAATCTATTATATTTTTACTGTATTTCTTTTTTACAAACATTGATACTCCTGCTTTAGCTCTTTTGGATTTATTTACACCTGACCAAAAATGTATGTAATTTCCTAAATTTGAATTTCCTGATCCTTTCTTTTTTATTTCCGTCACTGTTGCAATATCTATAATAATAACAATAATAATAATAATAATAATAATAATAATAATAATAATAATAATAATAATAACAATAATAATAATAATAATAATAATAATAATAATATTAATAATAATAATATTAATAATAATAATATTAATAATATTAATAATAAATATACAAATTATTTTGAGAAAAAATAAAAACTAGAAATTTATTTCAAATATGAGGTATTTCTTTAAGTAAAATTTTGTCACTTCACCTCACCTCATATTCTTCTTCATAGACTGATTTTGGAACTTTCTTTTTCAGTTCCATCCTCAGTACTTTCACGACCATTGTTTTGTTGTCTTCAAGAGCCGCCTCCTGCTCTTTCTGTTGGTAGACTGAAGAACCTCGAAATCAAATCATTTTCCCCAGAAATTTCAAAGTTCATTAATTTCACGTTTCCATTTTTTAATGTAGATTTTTTTTTCAAATCCTGAGTTCTTTGAGTTTTTCTATTTGTTTTAATAATTTAGCCTTTTTTTTGATAAGATGTTTTTTGGACTATTCATAGGCTGCTACTGCAGATTTTTCTACTTCCTCAGAAATGTCAAGAATGGGGAAATAGAAAAATCTGCAGTAGCAGCCCACGTATGGTCAGAAAATAATCTTATCGAAAGAAAGGCTAAATTATTAAAAGAAATAGAAAATACCAAAAAATAATACTAGTAATAAACGTTAAACTATTATTCTACCAGTTATATTATATGAGAGCGAAACATGGACTCTTCATTTAAGGAAGAAACGAGGTTACAAGTATTTGAGAATAAGGTACTTAGGAAAATTTTTGGACCAAAGAGAGATGGACAGACAGGTGAATGGAGAAGACTTCATAACAATGAACCAAATTGTCTTTATAGGAAGCCCGATATAATAAGAACAGTTAAGTCTCGTAGAATGCGATGGGTAGGACATGTTGCACATATGGGGAATGAAAGACTTGCATGGAAACTTCCTGTACGAAAGCCAGAGGGAAAACGCCCAGTTGGTAGACCAAGAATGAGGTGGGAGAATAACATTAACTATGATTTGAGGGAATGATGGAAAGGATTAGCTCAGGATAGGGATGTATGGAGAGCATATATCCGCGCGGCCAGGAACCTATGGGTTCGATAGTGCCAGTGAGTAAGTAAGTAATAATTTATTAATAATTCCAAATATCCACGTCCATCCCCCAGATAGAACCCACAGAACGCTCTAGGTGTTGGAACCCATGTTTGGGAACCGTTGCTTTAGACGTGTCTGCAGTAATTGACTAATAATTTTCATTATTATTAGTATCATTATTATAATTTTTATTATTATTATATTCATTATTATTGTTATTTATTAGTATTATTATTATTTATTATTATTATTATTATTATTATTATTATTATTATTATTATTATTATTATTATTATTATTATCTTCATAACATCAACTATATGTAGACTTCAAAAAAGCATATGATTCAATTAAGAGGGAGAAGTTATATAGTATCCTGCTGGAGTTCGGAATTCCTAAAAAGTTAGTTAGACTTATACGAATGTGTCTAAATGGCTCAAATAGTAGGGTGCGTGTAGGCAAACAGTTTTCAGACACTTTTGAAATCCAGAATGGGTTGAAGCAAGGAGATGCACTATCTCCTCTACTATTTAATTTTGTACTAGAGCATGCCATTAAATCTTTAGAGAATGAGGAAGGCTTACAACTGAATGGTATTAATAAGCTGTTAGTTTATGCTGATGATGTAGTACTATTGGCCGATAGCGAGGAGATACTAAAGGCCAACACGCACACACTATTGAGTAACACTAAGAAATTAGGACTGGAAGTAAATATCAGTAAAACTAAATATATGGTCACAGGTAGAAATTCAGTATATAATGGAAATGGACAGCTAATGACAAATGAGGGAAATTTTGAGGAAGTGGCTGAATTCAAATACCTAGGAACAATAATCACAAATAGGAATGAGACGCACAAAGAAATTAAACATAGGCTCAATTCTGGAAATGCATGCTATTATGCATTGCAGAGACTTTTGATGTCCCAACTCCTTTCAAAAAACGTTAAGCTGAAAATATATAAAACTATTATTCTACCAGTTATATTATATGGGTGCGAAACATGGACTCTTACTTTAAGGGAGGAAAGGAGATTACGAGTATTGAGAATAAAGTTCTTAGGAAAATTTTGGACCAAAGAGAGATGAACAGACAGGTGAATGGAGAAGACTACATAACAATGAACTACATGGTCTTTATAGGAAGCCAGATATAATAAGAACAGTTAAGTCTCGTAGACTGCGATGGGCAGGACATGTTGCACGTATGGGGAATGAAAGACGTGCATGGAAGCTTCTTGTAGGAAAGCCAGAGGGAAAACGCCCAGTTGGTAGGACCAAGAATGAGGTGGGAGAACAACATTAACTTTGATTTGAGGGAAGTAGATTATACAGGGAATGATTGGAAAGCATTAGCTCAGGATAGGGATGTATGGAGAGCTTATGTCCGCGCGGCCATGAACCTACGGGTTCGATAGTGCCAGTGAGTAAGTAAGTAAGTAAGTAAGTATTATTATCTTCATAATTTATGAACAATTTAGGCATTTTCTTATACTTTGATAATAGCTGTTGTGTTCTGTCTCACATGTTCCAATACCAGATTCTAACATTTCCCTTTTATTCATTGAAGCTTTAACAAATTCTTTAGCTTACGGATGAAGATATACATTATCATTGGATAATAATTTTATTTAATTTTAATCATATTATGAAATAGATATTACAATAATGTAATCTAAACCAAAATTTCTTGAAGAAAACCAAAAAAATCTCCAGTCCAGTTGATCGATGCTCTAATTTGAACTATGGATTTCAGGAATGACAGCCTCGAAAGTTGTTATATGAATCTAATCTCAGATTTGACTAATATCGTTAAGACATATACATGAATGTTAAATATATATGAATAATTAGTTTTTTATAATCTCATTTCTAATTATTTTTACTTTTTAGTTATAGAAACTTTAAAAATCAAAGGTCACATGGCGTGTAGGATTTCTTCGTGTTTCTATTGTTATGTGGTTTCCTGAATAAATTAACATAATTTAATTTCTTAATCATGCTATTTAATTGTCATTATGACGAAATGGGTTCTGTCGATGAAATTCCTACCCAGTATTTTCCCTTACTATTGAGTAAAAAAAACTGAGTCAGGTAGATCGGAACTGTGATTTGACAGCGGGAACTTATAAATACGCTATAGCCTAAAAGCCAACTCGTTCGGTATTTATAATTATTGTTGCCTAGTCTGATATAATATTTTGTAATTTTAAATATTATTTCCACTATCTGAATTTTGTTAATTAGTTTATGTATCAGTAGATAAATTTCACTGATTTCATAAATATTATTCGACGTGAAATGTGTTTTAAAAAAATCGTGCTTTCATCAGTCGTTAATATTATATTCCCTTTAATATTAATTAACGTGCAATGATGAATATGAAATAGATTGGAAATAGGGAGAGATTACTTTTCGCGCTTTGACATCAATCAATGATTGACAGCTTTCTAATAGAGTTGAAATTATTTAACCGATAGCCGTCACCTGTATCAACTTATGTGGGCTATAACGAAAATTAAAACAATTTTACGATGAAAGAATTCTAATATCCACTATTATTTGTGATATCTATTTATAAGCGTGCAATACAAAGTAATGAATAGCTATAGTCATAATCATGTTTTTAAATTAAAATAAAATTATTATAAAATACTAGCTAATACCCGGCGTGCGCTGCTACGTCTAAATAAATTAAATGTGTTTTTATGTTTAGTTAAATAAGTAAAAAAGAAAAATAATTATACATTTATATCGTAATTATTTTTAAATACCCCATGCTGATTACCCGTTGCCCGGAAATCTACTTATCCCGATCTTATTGGCATCAAATGAGCTGAAGGGCAAAAATGGACATTGTGAGTTATCAGTAAAAGATAGATATTGGCTGTTGCGAAATTTGTTGTAGAATTTTTTTATCATCATCATACCGGGTGCGGCAGCATAACTTCCTTTTTTAAAATGTGCGCCATTTAGTCGGTTGATGTCGTAGCGGAGCGCTAGTGGTCTCGTTCGAGAGGGGGGACTATAAAGTTTTGTCCTGACACAGTTCAGTCGCCATCATGCGTTGGAACAGTGAGGAGCGTGCGTTTGCCATTGAGGCCTACTTTTCGAGCGGATGTTCTGTGATCGCAACCCGGCGCGCCTTTCGGAATCGCTTTAAATTAGCCCCGTTGGCCCCTGTCCCGGACCGGAAATCAATTGTTACGTGGGTCACTACGTTCAGACAAACTGCAAGTGCGACAAGACGAAGAACTGGAGTCCCTCGGCCGATTAGATCACCTGAGAACATTGAGGTAGTGAGAGCTTCAATGTTGCGATCACCACGGCGTTCTGCGCGCAAACATGCGTCTGCCCTTGGACTTTCCGATCGTTCTGCAAGGAGAATACTTCATGATGATCTTCATTTCCATCCATACAAGATGGCAATTGTGCAGGAACTTTCTGAACGTGACTTCAATTCTCGGAGGAACGCGTGTGAGGTTCTTCTGGAAGTCGTTCCTGAGGACGCTATTGTTTTTTTTTAGTGATGAAGCCCATTTTCATTTGTGTGGATCCGTCAACAAACAAAACATGCGCTACTGGGCTGACACCAATCCTCGACAATTGCATCAAAGGCCTTTGCATTCACCTAAAGTCACAGTGTGGTGTGCAATTTCCTCAAGTGGAATTATTGGTCCCTGGTTCTTTGAGGAAAATGAAGTCACAGTGACAGTAAATTCGGACCGGTATGTAAACATATTACAGGATTTTTTTTTCCCACGGCTAGATGAGTTGGACTTAGGGGACACTTGGTTCCAACAAGACGGTGCAACGGCACACACTTCAAGAGCATCGATGACTGTTTTGAGGGAACACTTCCCAGAGCGCCTTATCTCAATTAGGGGCGATTTGAAGTGGCCGGCCCGCTCTCCCGATTTGACCCCTTGTGATTTTTTTCTATGGGGTTATTTGAAATCCCGTGTTTATGTGAACCGTCCAAGGACCCTACAAGATTTGAAGACCAACATCCAGGAAGAAATTGCCAACATAACGCCTGCTATGCTGGCAGGAGTCATGACAAACGCCAGAAATCGGTTTACTCAGTGTATGGAGAATGGGGGACGTCACCTACCTGATTTGATCTTCAAAACTGAGTAAAACAAAACTTTATGTATGTGCCTATATTATAAAAAATGAATAAAAATTTTCTGATTCATACAATGCATTTTATTAAGTTTTAAAAAAAGGAAGTTATGCTGCCGCACCCTGTAGTACATTCACGAATTCAGGCCATTTGTTGACCTGTTTCGTCCTCAAGAGAAACACCATCCAAAAGTCTTCTGAGTGGACATCCTAGTCTTCTACTTCCTGCAGGTTCATAGCTTAACATTTGTTTGGGTATCCTGTGATCTCTCATTCGGTGAACATGTTACATCCATCTTGATTTATAGTCAGAAATTTTGTTTTCTAAAGGTTCCATGTGTAATTCTTCTAAGATGTCTTCTTTTTTTTTGTGATCTAGTAGTGTGTATCCTGCAGTCCTCCGAAGGTATCTCATTTCATTCATTCCTTCTGAATTTCTTCGTGTTGAGACTTGCAAGTAAAGACGAGGTTCCTTAGGACGGGTTACTGGCCCGACGCTAAGTATTCAGTGGTCGGGCTGCTACCTTTTAGTCTCTGGACAGACATTAGGATACCGCATTTACTAAGTACCCGATGGAACGGTTATACCGCCGTGACTCGGTCCTCAGAGCCTCGTTCGTGAAAACGGTTTGTACCACGAGAAGATGAGGATGAGAATTGGGTAGGAGAGGTTATATACACGTCACTACCCCTTACAACCCTAGAATTTTTTTTAGATATTTATTTCTGTGTACATTAAATTGGTGCATTTGTTATGATTTAGGCAGCGTTAGCCATTTAAACGTCCAAAAATCTACTTTTTTTTAGTGAATCGATACATTTTTTATCTTCGGCCCTATAGTACGTACGGTAATATGTTACATTATTTAATTGTCCTAGAAAACTTCAAGACGGTCAAGTAGTTTTGAGTCCATAAAGGTCAGACAACAGACAGATTCACACTTACTCGTATTTGTATATATGAAAGATAATCATATTGACCGTATGTTGCTATCAGCTAAATGAAGATTTATTTGCATTATATGAGAAGTTCCACTTATTACATAGGTAATGTATGTTTCTTTCCTTCTTTATTTTATATAGTTAACCTTTCCTTTTTTTAGAGACTTTTACATGGCTCCCGGACTCTAACGAGGGTATTTTAAATTCTGATCACATACATACTTTTTTCAGTATATTAGGACGTGGAGAGCCTTTCCAGATAAATGATCAACTCAATGTTAGGACCAGCTCCGAGACAGCACGAATATTTTTCTCAAGCACAAAATACACACATACGTAACAAGGCGGATGTGATAGACCTATAGATAATGTTATGTAACAACCGGCTATGCGCGATTATGTAGGTTCCGAGAAAAATGCGTTTTCGTTTTACATTTTAAACTCTAGCACGAGCTATTTAATTATTTCTGACTTGATAATCACTTATATGATAATATTGTATGTACTGATTCATACTGTGTGAGTAAAAAACAATTTATATTTATTTTAACTGTTAATACTTCAATATTGCACTTAGACGTAATGAGAATGATGTCATAATCGTTCTGACCAATCAGTTAAGCGCCGCAAGAGGGCGTTTACATTGTTGATGAGTATTATGGGATATTTTATTATGTATCAATCAGCCAAACGTCAAGGTAATGCGTATCCATTGTTGATGTAAAATATTGTATCATAAGTTTCGTATGTTTGTTTGCACAATACACTTATTATTGATATGTGTTTATATATTGCATTGTTTTGTAACAGACCTAATTCATGCATACTACATTATGAAATGTGCGTGTTAAATGAATTATGTTTTCTGAATAAATGCAATTCTTTCATTCAATTACAATACATACGAAAAAACATAAATATAAACAAAAAGAGGCATGCTCTAACAATTTAGTGAAACCAATTTTTTATTGCTTAGATTTTTAAAAAATGTTGATAGACATCCATCAACTTGCACACTAAATTTTTCTTCTGAACTAAAATACGTTTTAAAAAGGCATATACATGACTAATAATATACTTATGTAACTGTAAACAATATTTTAAAAAAAGTGGAACGACAGTAAATAATACGAATAATTGATATATTTTTAATATGAATTATTCACATTGGATAAATATATCCATAGTAATTCTGCCCGAGGGCAGGCCCTTCACTGCAATCATAGCATTTTCATGCTATGCTTGCAGCTTTACCAGGGAATTGTAGATGTGGTAGCTTACCGTTGCTTTCCACACCGGTGAAGGATGGTGATGATGATGATGATAATTATAAGGGCGAGGATGATGATGATGATGATAATTATAAGGGCGAGGATGATGATGATGGCCGTGTGATTTCGGAGACCATTTGGGCCTCAAAGTTTTCCTGACATTTGTCTTACAGTCAGGAAAATCCCCGATAAAAACTTCACCCAGAAAAACTGCCTCGACCGGGGACATAGAATAAATTTAGACAAAATATACACTTTTCAATTTCACAAAAAAATAAAAAAACGAATTTTACAAACTGATGAGTAGTGGATCTCCTAACTCCGATGCCTATTACAATGACTGAATTGACAAACGACTGATTTTTTATCTTTATGTTTACAAATTGGAGTATGTTGACTTCATGTACGAAAAATATATGATCCATATAATAAATTAAACTCTTACATACCTGCAGTGAGATAGAAAATGTCTTCCCATTATCGGGACAGTTCTTATAAACAATATCTAAAATTTTCTGAGCTCTGGATGTCATTATAACAGTGAAATATCACACTGATTTAACAATCTTCACTATTTATTGTAACAATACTCAGTTATGCATAAAGTATGTAAGAGCGAGAACATTTGGCGCTAAGCTGCACTATTTATTGTAGAGCCAAACGAACAATACTCAGTTATGCATAAAGTATGTAAGAGCGAGAACATTTGGCGCTAAGCTGCATGATGCAAAATTTAGATTAGTATTTATAAAGACATAGTTTCATAGCCGTTTGTTGCAGTACACATAATCTCTGATAGGATTGATGGCGTTTACCTTTTTCTTTAATAATAAGACTTTATTTGGCGCTAACAGTATGCGTACACTTAACTTCATGAGCCAGTGCAAAATATGGCATCAAAATCTCAATATTTTAAAAATGGCGATTAGCCGGTTGATGCATAACGCAGTCCAATTACCATGGTAAGATGGCAATTGAAGACTATTTGGGCTTTAAAGTTTCCAGGAATTTGTCTTACATGTGAGGATAAACCTCGACGAAACCTCACCCATGGCCACGACTGGGATCGAATCATGGTCCGCAGTGTCTGAAGTACTGTAATGATGTCACCACAGACCACAGCGTTGAACACCCAGGTATATTAACATGTTATCTTTTCATTGTTTCAGTTGTACTTATTTATCTATTATTATTACTAAACTTTTCTGTATCATCATAACTGTAACATATATAAGAAATACATAAACACAGCTTTAAAATCTTATCAAATTTCACACTTCCTAAAAGAATGTGTGAAATCTAAAATATAACATCTTATTTAATCAAATGATGTTGAAGAAGTTCAATGATCTGTCTATTATACTCGTAAAACGGTAATACCCTATGGTTTGCTTCATCTAAATCACAAATACCTAATCTTGATACATATAAATATAAAATCTTAATCCTTTTGAACAACATCGTGCAATCTTACACAAACACAAGCAATGTCTCCGCTTCGCTGCTCATCATAAGTCTTGTTTTTATTTTACGTTTCAAGAAAATAAAATATTTTATGTGGGTGTTACGTTGTACTACTTCCACCCACCAATCACAAAGCCAGCTTTACGACATTTCAAGTCTAAGCTATTATCTAGTCTTAAAAGTTGAGTTATTTACTTCCCTTGGGATTTGATGTTCCGCGAACCATCAAAATTGACTTGCACATTGGTATGGATATGAACTAAAGATTTAAACAGTGAATACAGGATTATCCTCTTCCGTCCTCAAGCGGAATTATGAATCTAACTTAAAATCCCTGACAGATTGACATCCTATGGATTAATAGTAAACCCAGAAAACTATTTGAACATGGGAATGTTTCTGAACAAGATGTGGAAAATAATACTCATTCGTGGAAAAATAAATATAAAAGCAGCAAAGTGTAATTAATAGAACTACTAGATAATCTGTATATATAAAAATACATAATAGTTTTAAAAAACTAAAACAACACGCTTTATTACAAAACCAAAATAAAAAATAAATAACAGTTTTAAAAAAATTAAAACAACACGCTTTATTAAAATACCGAACTAAAAAATGAAAAATAATTATAATTTCCAACACGCTTAGGATAAAATTAAAGTGGTAAAAAAAATCATCTCCAACACATCAAGAATAAATCTAGAGTTATCTACAAAAAAAATAATTTTTCCATCAAAAGCGTGGGGTTCTCTTTATCAATTAATATATTTGTTAATAAACATATATTGGTAAAAGTAAAGTCTCTAAGAAGGAAACGTAAAAACCATAAAAAGCATCCCACGCTTTTGATGGTAAAATTATTTGTTTTGTAAATAACTCTAGTTTTATTCTAGATGTGTTGGAGATGATTTTTTTGTTGACCACTTTAATTTGATCCCAAGCGTGTTGGAAATTGAAATTTATTTTTCATTTTTTAGTTCCGTTTTCTAATAAAGCGTGTTGTTTTAGTTTTTAAACTATTATTTACTTTTATTTTTTTTAGTTTGGTTTTCTCATAAAGCGTGTTGTTTTAGTTTTTTTAAACTATTATTATTTTTAAAAGTTTTTAGTTTAATTGATTGTCATAAACCGGAATCCCATGAAAATTTAATTGCTTACGATATTTTTAGTGTCTAGGCACGAATATAATTATATTTTTAAAATTAATTTTATATAACATTATTATAATATTTTTTAATATTTTAATATAGATAAATAGTTACAGTTAATCGTATCCTTCTCATATTGTTTGGATAAATTACAATGTGGTAAGTTTGCAAAACTGTCATTAATATTTTACAGAATAAGATAAAAATGTAAATATCTTTAAATTCGATACTACTGTAGTATGAACTAAAAGTAATACTCTTCTAAAGAAAAAAAATCCTCCGGGCCGGATTTCAACCAGCGACCTATGGATTACTGAAATTATATACCACTACAGTTCACCAACTGAGCTACCAGAGTATATAATATTAATATCTTACAACGATGGACTAAAAGTCGATAAGTCCGCAACCTATTACATATTTTATATGTTATATATTATTTATGAAATTATTGTATTGTCATTGGTCCTTTACAAGTATACAAAGTTTCAAGTCGATTCAAGTTTTAAGTGGGTGAAAATCGTGTTGAAAAATTCCGTTACATAGATAGATACAGGTCAAGTTAATATAAAGCGTATAATGAGTGTACATATGTCTGTTTGCCTGCCCTATATGAAATCAAAAATTACTTGACCTATTTTAATGGAGTTTTTCTATCATTTAGGGAATGCTCCTGGGACAATTAACGTATATAACATATTACACCATGTACTAAAGGGCCGGGGCTAAGAAAAGAGAATCCGCGCAAAAATGTCATTTTTGAACTATTAAATGGCTTACACTGCCTAAACCATAACAAATACATCAAATTAATGTAGGCCTACACAGAATTGAATATATAAATAAATAAAAAAATTCGCCACAGCAAGTGTTTATCTTTTACGGATAACTCACAATAATCATTTTTGTTTTTCAGCTCATTGATGCCAAGATGATCGGGATGACAAGATCTCCTTGCAAGCATAGCAGCGCACGGCGTGTATTCTTTTACGGATAACTCAAAATAACCATCTTTTTTCAGCTCATTTATACTAAGAAGATAGGGAGCGCGGAGTATCTAAAAATAATTACGATATAAACTTATAATCATTTTTCTTTTTACATATTGAAGTAAATATAAAACCACGTTTCATTTATTTAGGTGTAGCAGCGCACGCCGGGTATTAGCTAGTTTTAAATAATTTTACTAATTAACTCACTGAAACTATGGAAACGCGGAGATTCATAGCCGCACGGACACAAGTTCTCCATACATCCATAGCCCGACTAATGTTTTCCAATAATCTCCAGTATAATTATACATCCTTAACATCATATTAATATAATTTTCTTATCTCTTTTTTATCTATTAGTTGGCGCTTTTCCTACAATAAGTTTCTATGTATCGTATTCATTCCTCATTCGTGCCCGTCGTAATATACAATACTTAAAATTGTATATCTTCTTTCCAATAGAACATGTGGCTCACTGTTATGTATTTTTTCTATTCATGTAACGGTTCGTCTCTCTTTGGTTAAAAAAATCCCAAGCTACATTATTCTCAAATGGGGGCAATATTATTACCTCTCTTAAAGTAAGAGATCATGGTTAGAGCAAGTTGAATAGAAAATATAATACTGATGAACATTTCTATGTTTATTCATATTATCTTTGGAATTAAACATTAATGTAGTCTGTTTGTCTGAAACCAATTTCCAATTTTGCTAACTTGCCAATATAATTAAGGAACTAAATGAAGCCGAACTTGAGATGTGCATTCGTTCCATTAAAAATGTATCTTTGTCGCCTGAATGAAGTTCAAGTTTAAGCTGAAGTAGAAGACAATGAAGTTTGTTATAATTCATAATAGCGAGACATTTCAATGCTGGAATAATTCTCGTCTTTTCCATGGATTTCTGAATTCACTTGAATACTATCTGATTTACTCTTATTGAATTCGTTATACTTGCACTTCAATGGTAAACGCGGTGTTTGAGAAGATCAATGCTGATATATTTTCTTATTTCAAAATCTTCTCATATTTATTAAAGGTGACATATTTATTAATGAAATTATATAAACAATTTAAGAGCATTGCTTCGTATATCTCCTCCGATTGTACCTTAATCTGTTTCGTAGTGGAGGAGCTTGTGTGCTTAAAATGACGTTATGAGCCATGACGGCGGTACCATTGCTAACAGAAGGTCACCTATACCGGATAGGTTGAAGGTGATAAGTCAGACTAAAAGAGATACCTTAAATCAAATACTGACAATATTTTACTCGTAAAATAATTTGTTACACTTCGTACATAATGACCAGGAGAAGGGATTTGGAGTATAATAAAGTATGGTGATACATAGCAAGCTAATATAGTTTTAGTAACATTATGGTGTTAAATAAATAGGTACTTTAAAAAAAAACAATGTTTTCTCCTAAACTATAAATGCCGCCTGACTCATTAAATATTTGCCGTATAATTATAATATTTATTTACAATTAAAGGCAAAGAACAGGAATATTTTGTTCATTCGTAGTTTGCAGTAAAATTATAATTTTCGTGCAAATTGAGTGAAAAATTTAGACAATTTGAAATAAGTACCGAGAGATATTGCAACGTTGACCTGGCAAGTAAAAGATAGTCTCGCGATCAACGATCCCAGAACAGCTGCTTATATCTCTTCACAAGAATCACACGAATCTTATGTGCACTGTTGCAATTTTCAGAAAGTGTGGTCTTAATTATTTCATTAAACGTTGAGTTAATCACAAAATTAAAGAGAGAGGATTTATTGTGATTTAACACCTCCTTGAATTAGAAAACTTATATTATCACTTTCATCCTGTATATATATATATATATATATATATATATATATATACTCGCTTATCTCGGTTTCTGTCGGACGAATTAAGTCACACACACGAACGAATACAGACCAGTTACAGCAATTTTCAAATATACATAGTTTTCATAATAGTTTATTTTCAGTAAGAAATACGTCATATTCTGAAAAGCACGCTCTTAATTGTGTATGTAAAGGTTTATTTTCTGACAAATGTCCGTAAGATACTATAAGAATTTCTGACGTGACATACCCAGGATAAAACTGTACCTTTTACTTGTACGACACACTCTGAAGGAATACGGTTCGCTGTTGCCTGCGCGTGGAGGTGAATGTAACTGCAGTTCATGTCAGTATTTAACTATGAATGTCTCAATTGTACATTTAGGTCTATAACTAACTAACTAAACTAACTCACTGGCACTATCGAACATATAGGTTCATCATAAGATCTCCTCATATCCCTATCCTGAGCTGATGTTTTCCGAACATCTCCTGTATAATCTACTTTTTTCAAATAATGGTTAATGTTATTAACCTATCTCATTCTTGATCTACCCATTGGACGTTTTCCCTCTGGTTTACCTACAGGAAGCTTCTTTAGACCTATAGGGCTCGAAATTCTTTGCATTATAACTTAATAAATGTTATTTATGTGTTACAAATTATGAGAAATAGCGTCCTAGGACCTGAGTACTATGTTTGTGTAGGCTTTTCAATAATTCTTGCGCAATAATTTCAAGAATTGTGGGGGTAGTCTCAGAAAAAAAACATTTGAGATAAATAATTTATGATCCGAAATGCCTAATTATTTTTTTAATATTGAATGTTGGTGCTGATAAGTTAGCATGTAAGTAATTTAAGTTGATAACGCATCATTCCGGTTCCGGCTGTCGAGAAAATATAGTACCAATGCACAATAAAGAGAAATTTGAAAATTAAACATATGGCTGTTTTAATACGAGAGAGGATCGGGAAGTAACGTACAATATTTGTTTTTACAAAAAAACGTTTAATAGTTTCAATGTGCCCTGTTCGTAGAAGATCGTTTTGTTAGAGTATAACCGTTTGCGGACTTCTGGTTTCACTTCCGCATCTATCGCAAAGTGTTGGCCGGCCACGAATTTCTTCATTGGACCAAACAGATGAAAGTTCGACGGTGCAAGGTCTGGACTGTATGGTGGATGCTGGAGCACCTCCCAAGCAAATTTGGTGATTTTCTCACGAGCACGAGTAGCAAAATGGGGTCTGAGTGTTGTTACGAAGAAGTTTGACATCGTCAGCATTAATGTTGTGGCGTTTGTCACGATGAGCATAACGGAACTTAACCAATGTTTTAATGTTGGCAGCAGCATTCACAGTGGTCCGGTGTCCACAAATAAAACACCATGCATATCCCAGATCATTGCCACATGCACTTTCCCAGCAGATTGAGTCACTTTGAATTTTTTTTTGCACTGAGGGACCTGCTTTGTTTCGGGCCTGTAGTGGTACACCCACGACTCATCATCAATGACAATTCATTTGAGAAAGTCATACCTTTCTGCAGCGTTACGAGTAAAATGATCCAAGCTTGTCATCATTCGCTCGTCCTTGTGGTCATCTGTCAGGTTGTTAGGCACGCAGTGAGCACCAAAGTTACAAAATTTCAATGTGTCATGAACGATATCGTACACCACACCATACGAAATGTTGAACTGCAGCGATACGATTCGCAGTTGCACACGTCGGTCGTTCAAAATTACCGCCTCAATGGCTCTGACATTCTGCGTGGTTGCAATTGGTACCGGCCGCCCGGAGTGTGGCGTATCCCAAAGATTCACACGGTCCTCTTGGAAGAATGCACACCACCTGGATACATTGCTACAGTTCAAACAATAGTCCACATAATTATACGCCACGCATGACCCTATGAGTTTCTCTCGGTTTATGCCCTTTGGCCCACAAAAATCTAACTAAACATCGCTGCTCTTCCCATATTGACGACAGTAACATGCGTACCATCACTGTTGCATAGCTCACGATTTTCCTGCTAGAGCTGCACATGAAAAAAATAAATTTTCTGTAATGAAAACTTTAAACTATATCTTCGTGAAATCTCAACATTCCAGGTGTAATTCCAAGGCAGAAAAAAAATATTGTGCGTAACTTTCCGACCCCCCTCCTCCTCATACGACTGTACTTTTGGTAGGAGTGTTCTGATAGCAAACAGAACAACTCACGTCAGATCATGCCCGGTATTTACAAGTGTAAATGATACCGACTTAATACTAAATACAAACATTTTAGATTCTTGAGACGTCTGACCATTACTACTCCATTAAGTAACGTTCAGTTTCGTTCCGAGACATGTCAATCTTGTCCCATCACTACACGTAGAAGATTAATCAGTGTCTGTATAATCCTATTCATAATATTCTGACATTATATGGAATTTAGAACTAAGTTCTCTATATCAAAATTTGTTTGAGATTTCGCTACAATGTCTGAAAATATTCTGCATGAATTCTAGGGCATCACGTATATTTAATCAAGGATAATATTCTATTCCACAGTGTTCTGCCCGAGGGCAGGTCTTTTACTGCAATCATAGAATTTTCATGCTATGCTTTGCAGCTTTACTAGGGAATTATAGGTGTGGTAGCTTCCCGTTACTTTCCACACCGGTGAATGGTGATAATAATAAGGATGATAATAATGACCGGAAGATTTTCGGGGACCATTTGGCCCTAAGATTCCTGATATTTGTCTTACAGGTGAGGAAAAAACCCGAAAAAACCTCAGCCATAATAAAAATAGTTATTCATGTTAAGAAGGAGGGAAACTAATATTTATGTTATTCGCACCGCTGTAGCTAGCGCGCTAGCAGCACTTGTGCTTGAGACCAGCTGCAATGAGCAACCGTGCCGTTACGAAAAGGTCAATGAGACGCGATTGAAATTTAATGACAAATAACACGGGTTTTATTAAATTTGCAGCAAAATGACTAACGTCATCATATTTAATGTCAATTAATTAACATACCCTACAGTTTTTGTTACAATCCAACTGGTCCAACATAGGTACTTCCCTTGTTAGTACAAAGAACCAGAATGACAAAATACAATAACAAAAAGCACAAGGAAAAGTGAGAAGAATGGTTACTAAACACAGAAACGAGATTTGGGATAAGAAATTACAGAAATACAAACATATTGAGGAAACAAGAAGAGTTCTGAATCATGGAAAACTACAAGTTCATCGAATAGAAATAAGAATCTTCTCAACCTAATAGGGACATATGAATGGGAAGAATATTACAAAAAAAAACTTTTAGTAGAGGACAGAAAAGAATTTTTGGGAGACAATGACGATTTATTAGAGAGAGGAACAGGAAACATAATCGAAATCTATATAAATACTGTAAAAAAGGAAATTATGAGAATGAAAAATGGAAATAATGCCGGACCATGAAATATTGCTATATAATTGATTAAAAGTAGCAGTCAGAAGTTATTGGAAATTGTCACTATACTGTTTAATAAAATAATAAATAGCGAAGAAGTGCCAGAAGAGTGGAAAGTCGCTATTATAACATCGATATATAAGAAGGGCGACAAGAGAAAGTTTGAAAATTATAGAGGCATATCAGTAATAAGTACATTATGTAGAATATATGGACGTTTACTAAGTAAAATGGTTGGTTTAGAATACCAGGAAAAAGAAATGGAAGAACAATCTGGTTTTAGAAGTGGTAGGTCGTGCACAGATAATATATTTTATATAACACAAATGATAGGAAAACAAAAAAAGAGATATTAACAGATATATACATTTGCTTTTTGTCGATTTAACCAAGGCATATGGTAGTATTCCTCAAAAGATATTATGGAAAGCTTTAGACAATTCTAACATTACAAAAAAAATAATAGAAGCTATAAAAGCATTATACAGAGGATCTATTTCGAAAATAAAAATTGGAAATCATATAACAGAGGAATATACTATTACAAAAGGTTTAAGACAAGGTTGCAGTTTATCTCCAAATCTATTCAAAATTTATCTCAAAAGAGTACTAAGAGACTGGAGGAAAAAATGTCAAAAAATGGGCATACCAATCCAAAATACACATGTATATTCACTACAATTTGCGGATGACCTGGTATTAATAGCACAAGATCACGATGACATAGAATATATGGCAAAATAACTAAAAAAATATGAAAAATGGGAACTTTATATATATACTGTATAGAGAAAACTAGCAGTAGTAGTAGGACTTTATTAGACAAAAAGTAAGATATTTGCAATATTATTTACAAATATGGGTCGCACTGTCAGTAAGCCGTACGTGCTAATGACAGTCCGTTACAATAAAGTAATAATTGGTACTAGTGTAAAGAAAAATAAACAACAAAAAAGCAATAACATTACAATTACATAAAGAAAACACAATAATATTACAATTAAATAATAACACAATAGCATTATACACTAAAAAACATTAACATTACAATTACATAAAAAAACACAATAATATTACAATTAAATAATAACACAATAGCATTATACACTAATTAATTTATATATAATTGTTAAGAATTAATGGCATTGCATTTTGATAACATATATTTATTCATGAATGAGTTTTGTCCTTATTTTCCGCGTTTTGTCCAGAAATTTACCGAGGTTTATCCAATTTTCTGGATTTACCAATAACTCGTAGCATGCCAATCTTTCCCGATTTGAATTTAGAAATCTTTCCGGTAATAACTGACGTCTCCAATATTCTAAATCATTACATTTTCCTAATATATGTATCTCATCTTCAAAGTTCCCGCACATTGGACATATTCGCATATCGTGATCGTCGCTAATTTTTAGAAATTTCCATGCCCCTAGCCTAAACCAAGCAAGCCCTGATCTCTCCTTAAATCCTAGGTTGAGTATATACGATTCTTTTCCCCAGACGTGTTTTAGGTCTCTTTGTAAACACAGTGAGCATTTTCCTGTACATTCGGCGAAAGAATCTTATTGGTTTATATCTAAGTACCTCCTCCTTATTTTTCTCCACACGTTCTTGCGATTTTCAGTCCCTTTTTCCCATATCCAGCCCATCCCAATCTTTTGGAGTTCTCTCCTAACCTCGTCTGCCCAAAATTTAACATCTATGTTTTTAATTTGGTGGTCGTAAATATCAGTGTATAGGAGATGAAATGGAAAATATAAATTTCAATAATAATAATAATAATAATAATAATAATAATAATAATAATAATAATAATAATAATAATAATAATAATAATAATAATAATAATAATGTTTTATTTATTCTGGCAGAGTTAAGGCCATAATGCCTTCTCTTCCACTCAACCAGCACAAATACAAATAAATATTTGACAAATATAGATATACAATATACTAATTATAAACAGTTAAAGATACATCAAATGTATCAATGTAAATTTCATGTACAAACAACATTTTATATGATAATAACAATACTAATACTTACGATAATAATAATAATATAATAGTGATTATAATATAATAATGATGATAATAATAATAATAGTAATAATAATAATAACTGGGGGACTCGACATGCTAACCACATGTCACCCCTACACTGGCTGTTGATCATCTACCTCTGTGATTGACACATGTGGATGTGAAGGGCCAGCAGCCGGCTGGTAAAAGGGCAACCGCTGAAAAGTGGAAAGACCCTCAATCGGAATAATAATAATAATAAAAATAATAATAATAATAATAATAATAATAATTATTATTATTATTATTATTATTATTATTATTATAGTATGAATATGATAATTATACGAGAAACGCCAATTAATATAGAATAACTAAAACCTAGTATTGAATGTACTTATTTAGGAACAAAATTAGACCATTCAGGCGATAACACAGTGGAAATTAAAAATAGAATCGCACAAACAAAACAAGCAATAAATGCTCTGAACTCTGTTTGGTGGAGCTAAAATATTACAAAAAATAGAAATTTACAAATATGTCAAACCATAATTCAGAGCATTTTAACATATAGTGCTGAAAGTATGGCAAATTTATACCAGGGAAATACAAATAATTTTAAGTACAGAAATGGATGTTTTAAGAAGATCAGCTGGAAAATCTATTACAGTGGTATGGCCATGTCAAACGAATACCAGAATAAAGATTGTCTAAAATTGTTATGGAATGGATCCCAATGGAAAGGAGGATGAGAGGAAGACCGAAGAAAACTTAGATAGAAGGGGTACAAGAAGGTATGAATATCAGAGGATTGGAGGAAGATCAATGGATGGACAGAGAGGAATGGCGTTTGGTTTCCGGAAGACGGCGGAGGCTGCCATGATACCGGATGAATAAAAATAATAATGATAATAATGATAATAATAATAATAATAATAACAATAATAAAAATGGAACATAACTAGCATTTGCGAGTCTGTTACCTAATTATCAATACTGTACTACGCGTACACATTTTGTAGTGCTATCTACCTGTATATCTTTCTTACGTCAAAGGTACATAAGGAAGAACTATCCGAACAGATGTTCGTTCGGGAACTAAAATGCTCCTCTACTGATTAACTCCACATTGAATAAAGTGAAAAGTTGTATGGTACGAGGAATTGCATGGGTTAAGCTTGTCTCGCTTTGCGCCATGCAATCCACCGAGTTTTAAGACACGAGGGGAAAGGTGATTGACATCCCAGTATGATCTTGATCTGACAATGGAAATATGTGAACTTTAGTTTAAAAGTTCCTTGGAGGCCTAGGTTCTGCAAAACAGGAAGGATGATATAGCGAATAAAAAAAAATTAAAGCAATATTTCATATATACAGGAATTTCTTAACATTACTTTAAAAATTAAATGTAGGTACCGTACTTAAACACTTTAATATTAAATATTTTAGATTTGTGAATAAGTAGAAAAATTACCTGATTACCATAAATAATATTCATTTTGCTTCCGGCTACAACAGAACATCTATTTTATATCCTGTAATTGAGTTATTTAAACACTTTTATGAAACTCCTACCGACATTGATGATATGAAATTACAAATTCGTATCGGCTTCGCACCTGAAAAATTGATTACATATGCCAGTAGTCACGTTTTTTAAGAAAAAGGTTTGAATTACGATAAATAATTACATTTTATACTGATGAGCTACTTCTACCCACATTAGAATTCTGTCTGTATAATATTACAATAATTATATTAAAAACCCACTTTTCCTGTAGCATTCACATGAAAAACCATATAACGAAAGACATTCTAGGAAAAATAATTTCATATATTTATATACAACTAACTCAATTCCATGGCGCGATAGAACTAGAAAGTCTTTGGCCTATAATTCGGCTACGCAAGTGTTAAACAGAATCATCCAGCCTGTATGAGGGTGACATTTGATTAGCATGTTGGGTCCCGCAGACGTCATAGATGATTTTCTTAACCTAAAGCCGTTACTTATTGTAGCTAACCAAATTCCTCACGATGTTGGGCATCAATTCCATATTTGTCTAAATTCCAAGAGAAAACATATTCCTCCATGGGGACTTGGAACCACGCAAGTTATGTACTATAACATGATGAATTAAACCGCCTCGGCTACTGCGGGCTATTCATAGGCCTATATTTATAACAATTATAATAAAAATATGATTTCTTATATATGGACAGTTAATGACGAACGAAGGAAATTTTGAAGAAGTGGCTGAATTCAAATACCTACGAACAATAAATACAAACAGGAATTAGGTGCGCAAATGCTATTATGCATTACAAGGACTATTATTGTCCCAACTTCACTAAAAGTGATAAAACTGAAAAATATGTAAAAGAGTTGATCTCCCAGTTATATTATATGAATGCGAAAGATGGACTCTTAACTTTGAGGGAGGATAAAATATTACGTTTATTTGAGAATAAAGGTGATTAGGGAAATGTTTTGGACCCTAAGAGAAATGAACAGACAGGCGAATGCAGATGACTACACAGCAGTGAACTACATTATGTTAATAGGAAACCAGTTATAATGAGAAGATTTAACTGCGAAGGGCAGGACATATGGCACGAATGGGGAATGAAATACGGACATGGGATCTTGTAAGAAAGTCAGAGGGAAAGCGCTCCATCAAGCAGTCCAAGAATGAGGGGGAAGAATAATAATAACCATTATTTGAAGGAAGCTAATTATATAGGATGTAATTGGAGAACATTGGCTCAGGATAAGGAAGTATGGTGAGTTTATGTCTGCTCGGCCATGAGCCTGTAGGTTCGACAGGAGTAGTGATCGGTGGGTCGCACAGTCCCCCAATGCGATAAAGCGCGCACAAAAAAAAAAAACAAACTTATGTCACGCAGAATTGCATATAACTCAGCAAGACGAATTTATGTTCCAATTTTGCGGTTTACAGAATATATATATATATATATATATATATATATATATATTACTTTTGTTAAGAGGAGAAACTCAATTTCTGATGCCGGTTTATTTAAAAGTGTTGGCCTGCAGTGAAAACAAATCATGCAAACCACAAGTTATGACCTATTATATTTGTATAAATATAATTTCTATTATTTTTTTCTTCTTCTGTATTTCAATTTAACCTGTAGGTTAATACGAGGTATTTTTTTACTTGGCACACACTACTCAGACCATATGGTGCCACGACCGGTCGGGAGAGGGATTTTAAACAGTGGATCACGTTCGTACTTTGACCATAAAACGACACGGAGGACTTCCCGGAATGAGTGATCATCTCAATGTTGGCACCTCCTCCTAGACATCACAACATTAAGACGAAACACGCCTTTCACCACACATTGATACTAAATATGGTAAATATGATGGCCAGATGATCCGGGACCATTTGGGACTTAAAGTTTCCTGATATTTGTGTTATAGGTGAAGAAAACCCGCGAAAAACTAAAACCCAGGAAACTTGTCTCGACCAGGGGTCGAACCTGGGCCCGCTGCGTACTAAGGCAAGGACGCTACCCCGAGATCACAGCGCTGAACCCATTAATTTATTAAAGTAGTAAATAAATTAAATCAATGTTTCTTATAGGATACATTGCCAATTTAAGGGTTAATTTAATTCTACATTGTATGGAAATAAACATGCTAGTTTCTGTAGCGAATATTTAATTTAGGGCTTTATGTGAACCCCCACTTCAAAAGGTCAGATTTCCTTGATTTGTGGAGAATGCCTTCCTCGTTTTATTTTGATACCATATCATCATCCTTCACCGGTGTGGAAAGCAACGGGAAGCTACCACACCTACAATTCCCTAGTAAAGCTGCAAAGCATAGCATGAAAATGCTATGATTGCAGTGAAAGACCTCCCCTAGGGCAGAATTACTATGGATGGATGGATACTGAATTTTGTTGCTAATTATCGAAATATGACACTGCTAGAACGATATCTAAATTTTAATTTCTGATAAATACCTACACATAATAGACCGATTTTCTGGATACTATTCTTAACTGATTGTTATACGCCCAGCTCTGAATCTGATGATACAAAAATATGTCCACTAGAGCGTTATCGGACACACACGCGTACACACATACATCTACATACCCACTTACATGAAAAGAAAAAGTAACACCTGAACCGGGATATGAACACGAGATCTCTAACTTTATACTTTAGCACGATACTCTCTTCGTCACTTAGGCTCCCAGCGCAAACATCTTTTCTTTCACTTTATACAATTATCTATAATAGGCAGTGGCACGTGGCTCGCAGTGCTATCTCACGGCTTCTATAACGAGAAAATATTTTAATGAGTGTATATATATATATAAAGGGCTTAGGGCAATAATATGATAAGCCACTTTTTTTTTCCTGAGATATAAGGATTTTAATGTTTCAAAAAATAATAAATATTAATTGTTGTTAATACATGTTCTGACCATCGCAGTCTACGAGGCCTAACTTATTATTATATTTGATTTCCTGTAAAGACCACGGAGCTCATTGTTATGTAGTCTTCCTTATTCACTTGTCTGTTCGTCACTCTATGATCCATAAATATTACTAAGTTCTTTATTCCGAAATACTTGTAAACTCTTCTCCTTCTTCTTCATTAGATACTACAACTTCGTGCAAGTTTTGACCTTCTCAACCAATCTCCGCCATTCATTACGATTTTCGATAAGCCTTGGCCAGTTTCTTATTTCCAGCTTTCTTGTATCTTCAATTACGTCATCTCTCCACCTATTCTTGGGTTTATCTCTGGTAATTGTACTAATAAGTTTCCAGTTCCCTTAAAGAAAAGGATCGTATTTCTCATCCCTATAATATAACTGGAAGAATAACAGTTTTATACATTTTTAGTCTGATTTTTTAAAAAGAAGTTGAGATGACAATATCCACTGCATTGAACAATAGCATACGTTTCCAGATTTGAACCTATGTTTAATATATTTCTGAACTTCATTTCTGTTTGAAATTATTATTCCTAGGTATTTTTAATCAGCTCCTTTTTCAAAATTTCACTAATTACTTATCAACTGTCCATTTCTATTATATGTATAATGTGTGACCATATATTTAGTTGTATTGTTTACTTCTAGCCTCATTTACCTAGTGTAATTTGATTCAATGTGTTACCTTTATTATTTCCTGGCTAGTTACTAAAATACTACATTATCAGAATATATACCGGTACCAACACTTGATTAATACCAATTGAGTTACATGCCGTCTTTATCATCTAGAAGTTTTATTGCATGTTCCAGTACAAAACTGAATTGCGGAGAAGAAAGCTCATCACCTTGCTTTAACCCATAGCGATATCTAAAAACTGTTTATCCACCCAAAACTCTAATGTTTGTGCCATTTAGACATATTCTATTAAGTCTAATTAACTTTTTAGTTGGAATTCCGAATTTCCCTCAGGATAATTTACACTTTCTTCCACTTAATTGAATCATATGCCATTTTGAAGCCTACACATAGTTGATATACAATGTTATCATATTCTCATCTCTCTTCTAGAAACTGTCTTATACTAAATCTGATCAATTGTACATCTATTATCTCTAAATTCACATTGATGATAATCTATTATGTCGTTATGATAGGGAGTAAGTCTGGATACTAATATATTTGTTAGAGTTTTGTACGAACTTGATATTAATGAAATGCACTTGTAATTGTCTCAATCCGTTTTATGATCTTTCTTATAGATTGGAACAAAAATTATTTCCACTTAATTGAAAGAGCCACTTTTCCCAGTCATACTATGCAACCGATGTATCTTTCCAATATTTGTTCCCCTCTGCTGAACCGGGCGGTTTATACGTCTTTAAATTTCCTATTGTGACCAGCCAGACTAGTGATTAGAGTTTCTGACTACAGTTCATGTGGTAGCGGGTTCGATCCATAGGAATTATTTCTGTGGTTGCCTATGGTTTGGAAAATTTAGGTTAGGTTTGGTTAATAACTCTCCTGGCGCTTCATTATCATTATCATTTATCGGAGTAACGTCATTCCACCTTCCAGGTGCCCCAATCTAAGAAATGGATTAAAATTCCGCAATGCCAAGGGAGAAGGCCAGAAATGCTATCAAAAATAACCAGGTGGTATTAGACAAAAAACATATATATTGCCATTTCAACCTCTAATGTGCTTGGCTATATAACTAATATTTCGGCATTCTGTAAGGTATCTCCTTCAATTTCCTGTACGTGCATGTAATATTTTATGAAAGTAATTTTTTCATCTATTTAATATATTACCGGAATCTGTAATCATATCTCTATCTTCATTCTTAATTATAATATGTGTTCTAGTCTGAAAGAGTGTCCTTTCTAAGCTAATTCTCTGGCATAATAATTCTCTGATGTCCTATTTTATGCGTTCATTTCGAGATCATTAATCTTCTCCCTCTTTTTAGTCTTTAAAAACCAAATGGCTTCCGTCTGATGTTACGTTATTTGTATATTTACTTCATTTGGTCCTTGTAAAAAAAATGTATTTTTATTAACTTTCTTATATTTATAATGTTAGCATATTTCTCACCAAACCATTTTTTTTTCCTTTTTTAATAATAACCTATACTTTCTGATGCCGTTAATTTAATGGAGTCCGATTTTACATAATTTTATATTTATTTCATTTGGATCATGTAACCAATTACATTGTGTTAATATACTTTGCTTTACAATTCCAGCATATTTCTCATGAAACATTTCTTATTTTGTCTTTCCTTTAAATCACCTATGCTCCCTGATGTTGACAATATAATGGAGTCCCTTGAGGCAATCCATTTTCTAATGGAATATCGGTTATAAATAATATCGGTTGCCAAACAATAATGAGGAATTTAGGTAGATACTGTAAAGTAACGGGTCCAAATTGTGAAAAAAGAGTTGTAATGGCTAGGGGAACCGACATGCTGACCACAAGTCATGCCTATACTCCCCCTCTGTGACTGTTACATGTGGATAATATCAGATCATTTAATCCATACATACCAATTTCATGTCACGAAATACAAAATGTATGTTTTTTATAAATATCCATTTTAGTATAGTTTGTTCGGATCATTAAATACTTTAGTACTTTTTGCAATGCGAATACTTTACCTTTTATGCCATTTCTAAGGTCTGTTCTATTTATTGTTAAGTAGTAGGTTATGTTTTAAACGGAGTCAATATTTATTTAAGGACATATTTTAAGTTAAATCTTAGCATTAAAGAAGAATATTGAAATATAACGGTTATATACAGAAGCCAAATCTAAAGAAAGTTGGTGCCTCGGCGATCGGGTACATACGTATTTTTTATTTCCTTTACTGAAATTCCAATTGTAATATATATATATATATATATATATATATATATATATATATATATATATATATATATATACATGTGGAAAGCAACGGAAAGCTACCACACCTACAATTCCCTAGTAAAGCTGCAAGCATAGCATGAAAATTCTATGATTGCAGTGAAGGATCTGACTTCGGGCAGAATGACTATGGATGGATATATATATATATATATATATATCTGCATGATCTTTGTAGGAAACCAGATATGATAAGAATAGTTAAGTCTCGTAGACTGCGATGGGCAGGACATGTGGCACGAATGGGGAATGAAAGAGTGACATTGAAGCTTCTTGTAGGAAAACCAGAAGAAAACCACCCAGTTGGTTGACCAAGAATGAGGTGGGAGAATAATATTAACCATGATATGAGGGAAATAGATTATAGAGAGGATGGTTGGAAACATTAGTTCAGGATAGGGATGTATGGAGCGCTTACGTCCATGCAACTTACGGGCTCGACAGTGTCAGTGAGTCAGTTAGTTATAAAATATTATTAAGTGGATACAAATAGAGTATAGAGTCTCTATTTGTAACATAATCAATGTGAGTGAGAAAGTAGATTGTAATAGATCCCGGGTCCCACAGGTATTATAAACACTCAATGTGTTCCTATGGCGAGAATATTACGGCAGATCAATCGTCTTCATCTTTGGCTTTAAAGCCCGGTGTAGGCCCAGTCCCTGTGTAACAAAAACTGATTTTCCTTTCTGGGCAATCAACTTCCAATTTCTGCAATCCAACTCCCTTAACTCATTCTCCACTCCTATTCATTGAAGTTTGGGATTGCGTCGTTCTCACTATCCACCAATATTTGAATTTTGTATTTGCTTAGTAAATATTTTGTTGTCCATCCTCATTATTATGTCATGCCTATAATCTAAGTCTATTTATGTTTTAACTTTCAGGCCATAATTTTTAATTTTCGTTAAAATGAGAAATCTTTACTTTCAGAAAAAAATCCTTCAAAATGTATATTTACGTTTTTCATTATTAAAAGTTTTTAGGAATTTTTGGGCATATAAGGGTCATTTTTCCATGAATAGACATCAATAATTTTACTCTGATTACTTCTGAGAGTAATCAATTCTTAAAAATTTACTCAATTATTGTTATACAATGTACCAGGTTGTTAGTTTCGACATTTCTAGTGTTGTCTCCTGACATTGGCGTAATTGTAACCCACTTCTGAGGTTGGGGCGCCTGGAAGACGGGATTACTCTGCCCCGATAATAGTTAGGTTATAATGATGATAGTGGTGCTACAGGATATCCCTTAATCCTATACTTAATTTAGAGCTAATATAAACGATGATGATTATGATGGTCATATGATATTCAGGACCGCTTGGACTTTATAGAATGCTGATATGTGTCTTAAAGGTGAGCACAAAATCCCCCCCCCCCAAAAAAAAACTCACCTAGAAAACTTGTTCGGGCTAAATCTTGGACTATGATACCACAGCGGTGGACGTTTACCTCAATTATATAATTATTGTACATTGCACACAGGTTATTAAAAAAAATGAACTGTCTTCATTACAAAGTACACTGTAATTGAGAGTGTTCTTTCGTCTAACATTCCATACAATATATCTTGCAGACAGAGTAATATTTTTAAAGGAATATATATTCCCAAATACGATGTTTAAAGAATTCTTCGCATTTATCGAGGTACGAGCTACGCCACGTAATCAAGCATTATGAAGCTCCACCACACTTCAGTATTGATGCGCTATGGGGAACATTAAATCGGAGGAGCAGAATCTATTAAGTGGCTAGCGCATTATCTAACTTAACTCCCATTGATTTTTTTTTCTTTGGAAACATTGTCAAAATGATGCCTAGCTCGATAGAGTTGTATGGTTATTGCTACGAATGTTATTAATAATGTAATGGATATAAGACATACAGTTTGAACACACGTTGTAAACTCTCAGATTATTATTTTTTTCGATACAACGTGTTTTGTGTACCGGTACCTTACTGACGGGCACTTTGACCAACGCACGGAATATATATATATATATATATATATATATATATACACACACACACGCACATTGGCGTAACAGCCCAAAGATGAACCTTAGCCTTTCCTTTATTAGGAATTACTAGACAAAGTTAATTCACTTACGCTTATTTTCTTGAATATGTCATGAATGCTGTACTGTGAAGATACCGACCCAATGAGACTCAATGAGTAGGCGACTAAGATATTACTATAATGAAGAAAGTCGGTAAATTCTGCTTAGAGATCACTTTATTCAGGCTTAAGGTTCTTTTAAGAGGTTAACCGAGAAAAGAAAAAAAACACTAGTCTACCGCGGCCGATATATATATATATATATATAGTCCACTGCTGTGGTCTCGAAGTAGCGTGCTGCCTTATCACGCAGCGGCACGGGTTCGATTCCTGGTAGAGTCAGGCTCCTGGGTGAGGTTTTTTCGGTTTTTTTTCTCACCTATAAGACAAATGTCAGGAAACATAGGGCCCAATGGTCCCCGAAAATCATCCGGTCATCATCATCATCCTTATCATTATCATCATCATCATCATCATCCTTCACCGGTGTGAAAAGCTACGGGAAGCTACCATACCTATAATTCCCTAATACAGATGCAAAGCATAGCATGGAAATGATAAGATTGCAGTGAAAGACCTGCCCTCGGACAGATTTTACTATGCATGGATATATATACAGGGTGTAAAAAATCGGTTTACAAACTTTAAGAGATTTTAGAGGAAATAAAACAAAATTATGTTATGTGAAAAAATGACAGGTTCTTCATTTCTCCGCTAGGAGTCCTTAAACGGTTTGGCTCTATTTAACCTGCGTGCAAATTGTCTCACACATTCAAAAAACCAGATGTCTCACAAATAATTGCTGCAGCTTCAGCCACACGGTCAACCAGCTCTGGAGTGTTTATCGGTGTCATGTACACGAAACGCTTCATCTCCCCCACAAAAAGAAATCCGTAGGAGTGAGATCGGGAGAACATAGTGGCCACTGTACTGGCCCATCCCTCCAAATCCAACGATTGGGAAAACGTTTAGGTATTGTCTGACATCAAGTGCAAAGTATGGTTGAACCATTATCGTTGTCTGACTGCTAGCGGGACATTCTTCAACAGTTCCGGTAATACGTCAAGAGGAAAACTAAGGCAATATCCTCCACCAAGGCGGTTAGGCAGGGGATACGGCCCAATCATATGGTCGTGAATAATGTTCCTATTTTGTGTAATCTGCCATCAAGAACCTGTAGACATCACTATTGTACAGAAACTTTGTACTGTAAATACAACAATAATAACTAAGTATTTATGCAGGGACGTGGAACTACTGGCAGTAATGAAAACTTACCATTCCATTGTCAACCAATGTCATCGTGTTGCATACGAAACTGTTAAAACTGCAGTGAACGGTGGCCTAAGTGAAGTCAAGCGTCAAACATTTCAAGGGTCATTAGCGGGGAAACGGAGCCTGCCAATTAGTTTTTCACATAACAAAAGAGTTTGTTTTACGTCCCCTACAAACTCTCAAAGTTTGTATACGGATTTTTTACACCCTATATACAGGGGATCCATTTTAAGAGGAAATCTGGCATCATTCTGCCGCCGCGACCAGACTGCTGAAATTTCTCAAATAAATCTCAAATAAATAAAATCTCAAATAAATGGTGAGTAATAAGCCTCTATGTGCAGGCCTATTTTTTATAATAATCTAATTAGTTGAGTTATTAGTATTTTGTAATTTATAACTGTTTTCATTTGCCGGTAGTAACGGGACACGCTCTCCGCCGGTGCAAGCACAATAGTGGGCAAAGCGAGAGCCGCTGCAACGCTGTAAAAAAGGTTTCCGCTTAAAATGGATTTCTTGTATGTATGTAAATATATATAGGTCCACCGCTGCGGTCCCGATTTAGCATGCTGCCTTGTCACACAGCTGGCCCGGATTCGATTCCCGGTCGGGATAAGATCCTGGGGTGAGGTTTTCTTCGGTGTTTTTCCTCACTTGTAAGACAAATGTCAGGATGCTTACGACCCAACGGTCCTTGAAATCATTCGGCCACCATTATCATCCTTATCATTATCATCTCATCCTTCACCGGTGTGGAAAGCAACGGGAAGCTCTAACACCTATAATTCCCTAGTAAAGCTGCAAAGCATAGCATGAAAATGCTATAATTGCAGTGATGGACCTGCCCTCGGGCATAATTACTATGGATGGATAATCATCTGTAATAACTTAACTTAAATAAACTCAACCTAATCTGACGTAACCCAAAATCTGTACCTAATTTCTGAAAAGTTCGAATCTCAAGAAATGTAGGAAATTAGCATTTAATGAAATAAGTACAGTAATTTATATTCGTTGTGTTTCTATGTAATTATCCCTTGACACGACGCATCTTCTCCATCCTCCACAACGTAATTTTAAATTATTAAAACATAATAAATATCCATAATAACCTTTACTTCAAATGCCCACTACACTTCGTATAACATGCGGTTTGTCACGAATACTTATATATTATTTTATCAAATAATATGTTATTACAATCAAACTTAAAATCAACTAATGCGCTTAGTAGTTTGGAATCAAGTTACACATGTGGAAGATCTGTGCGATGTGTATTCCAAACAATACAATATCAATGAAATGCATATAAATAACTGTTAAGTCCAACCTAAAAGTGTTAAATAGAATTTAGTTGTCTACTTAATATGATGATCGGATGGAAACTCCAAGAATAAAAATTAATAGGCCCTGTAAATTCCTTTAACTATTTTTCAGTCCTAATCCCGGTTCATAAAATATACGGCACAAACTTTAAATATAGAATCAGCAAAGGTATAGCTAAACAATTAGTCCGCGTCGAAGAAATCCATTATCATCCAGACAACACCTCCTTTCTCTTTCTTTTCTTCCTCGCATCCCCATCCACAGTACTCCCTTACCCTGTCTCCTACCTGTCAGTTAACCTCAAACGCCACTAAAGCACTCCCGATCGCACATCTCGCGGACTAATTATTTATTAGGTTATACCTTTATGTGCGTAATCTTCCTTCGTTCACATTGTTTTAGCATAATAATTCATGAATTTAAACGGTAAAAATATATAAAAAATACACTAGCTAAACATTCATGTCAATGGTCACCAAGATGAATAAAATAAAGATGAAAAATTTAATGAACTGAATCCAGACTGCAAAAAAAATCTTAAAATTTACTATGAGCAAAAGAAATAATTTTCGCAATCGGAGGCGATTTTATATTGTTTACTTATTCTTTCTATTCGCCTCTTTTTTTTCAGTTTACAAAATTTTCGGATGCACTTTTGAAGTCGGGTTTTTAGTCTTTTTAACTTTCCATTTTATTGCTGTTAAATTGTTAAGTCTCATCATTTTTGTAATGACCCTTCCAAAAAAATAAAACATTGTATAATTATGATATCGGCTGGCCATCAGTTCCACTGAACAGTTTATAATACCGCTTTTAAATAGCTTAGAAGGAAGCTTCGACCTAACAAAATATAGTAGTAGTAGTAGGACTTTATTAGACAAAAAGTAAGATATTTACAATATTATTTACAAATATGGGTCGCACGGGCAGTAAGCCGTACGTGCTGTTGACAGTAGGTTACAATAAAGTAATAATTGCTACTAGTGTAAAGAAAAATAAACAACAAAAACAGCAATAACATTACAATTACATAAAGAAAACACAATAAAAATATTACAATTAAATAATAACACAATAGCATTATACACTAAAAAACATTAACATTACAATTACCTAAAGAAAACACAATAATATTACAATTAAGTAATAACACAATAGCAATAACATTACAATTACATAAAGAAAACACAATAATAATATTACAATTAAATAATAACACAATAGCATTATACACTAAAAACATTAACATTACAATTACATAAAGAAAACACAATAATATTACAATTAAGTAATAACACATTAGCATTATACATTAAAAAAACATTAACATTACAATTACATAAAGAAAACACATTAATATTTCAATTAAATAATAACACAACAGCATTATACACTAATTAATTTGAGGGAGTCCGGAGTCTCAGGGTCCCCTTCTGTATAGAATCACGTTCTCGTCTACACGGCGAGTACACTGACACTAAACAAAACAATATATATATATATATATATAATTATAAAATAATAATAATATGAAGAAGCGCACACAACGTGCAAAGTCCAAACACTTAATATATTCCACAAGATTTTATGAGAAATTCATGTATGTGTTTACATGTTAATGCATGATATCTGTCACACTTATTCCGGCACAGTTCGCACTCACACACACGTTCATGGAATAGTTTATTCACACATAGTTTATGATGGAACCCGTGCACCGCGATTCTTTTCATTACATGCCTGAGTTCATAGTTTGCTTGCATCCAGTCTCTGCATAGCATCGCATCTGTGATGTAGAAGACACTTCATATGTCCTCTCTTCGGCGTCTTCTATCTTCTATCACTTCACTTACCGCCGTTGTTTGGGGTAGCATATAACTCGGCCTGGTATCTTTTAGGAGAAATGTCTCTCGTGCCAGTTTGTAGACAAATCTGGAGGGTGTATACTCGTATTTAGAGACTCCTATTGCTCTTGCAGGTATGTGGTTTTCAGTCTCTCTGTTACCTTTACGTTGTCTCATTGTCAGATGTTTACAAATGAACTCGATGCTGTATGTGAGCGTATGAACCACTTTAGTGTCGAAGAGTCTCATGAGATGGGTTGTAGGTTGTCAACGTCACTGATAATTCTAACTGCAGTATTTAGTCTCTCCTGTAGATGAATTCTGAACGTCTGACCTGTTGACTCGACTATTAATTCTAGATGTTTATATGTGTTGGTCTTTCTTAGTGGAGCTCATTTTCAGTAAATATCGTCATTCTGTGCTAATCGTCCTCGTTTCCTGATATCTACCAGTTCTGTCTTCAGCTAGTTCATCTGCAGGTCGTTCACATCCGCTCACCTGACTAAGTGCGTCTACCGTTTTTTGCAGCTGAGTCTTATGTCTCGAGGCCTGAGCCATGTCATCTGCGTAGATGTAGATTTTTACATCCTCTATTTTGTTTGTAATTGATTCAACAACGTCATAATCAGGACGTTAAACATAATAGGGCTGAGGGTGTCTCCCTGCAGCACTCCGTTTTCTTGACTTACCCACTTCAATCTGGCTATGTTATTTGATATCTGCAGTTGGTTTTCTGCATGAATGTTTGATATTAGTCTGAATGACCACATATTTCCTATAAGCTTTCTTAGTTTCTCTCTTAGTATCTGACTGTTGATTGTGTCGAAAGCAGTGATATAGTCTAGAAAAACTACATACATCGTTCCACTTTCCATCCGGATCTCTTCTTGTATATATTATACGAGACCGGCTGCTGCTGTTGGTGTCGATCTGTTCTTTATAGAACCGAACACTGCTTCTGTTAGATATTGTCCTATAACTAGGTCGAGTAGTGCTACCAGCAATCTTAATACCCGTCGTTTCAAGGGCGATTCTTCTATATGCTTCTGGTTTCCCAGTGCACGCTTTCCCTTTGTACAATATTTTCACTGTCGCTCTATGCCACTGGGTTGGTATTTCTCCTGTTGTAGAGATCTAGCCAGACATCTCCTAATATTTGTTTCGTTCTTATCCACGCTTCATTACATGTTCTGCCTAGGCTAGGGGCTTTATTTTATATCAGTGATTTTATCGTATATTCCATCTCCTCTTTTGTGAATTACGGGCTGGGTTCTCTTGCCTCATCCTTTCCCATGAACTGTAGCCTTGTTTGTATCTGCGTTAGTATTTTCCTACACTGTTCCTCCCAGAGCTGTATTTACATGTTTGTGCGAAAATATGGCTGTCTATGTCGCAGTGTTTGAAATGAGGTTTTCTGTGCTGCTTCTGCCAATTAATTTGCCTTCCTCTCTAGATACTCAGATTTCTTGGCTTTCATTAGTTTTTTTGTATACTCTTCTATACTCGCCGTATTCCATGAGAAATTCTCTATATTGCAACGACTTGGCCCTTCTCAAGCATGCGATGGTGTCTCTTCGTGTTCCGTATTTATCGAACCATGGTTTCATTTTTTTTTTCATTGGGCTATATAACTCAGTCCTTTATAACTTCTTCTAGGATGTTCAGAGCTTCATCTAATTTAGATTGCTCTACGAGTTGATTTATTTCACTTATACGATACGAATTTTCTTCCACTACCGTCATATCGATTTTCTTTGGCGATGGCAAAATATTGGGTGTTTTATCTATTTCTTCAATCTATAATCTCATTATGATAAGTAATTGCTTTCTTCTTATGGTCTCTTCACAGTTCCATAGCTGGCTCTGTTCTCTCAGTTTTAAAACTCGTGTGAATACAAGGCTTATAGTGTAAAAAAAGCACGAAACTAAGAAGGGAAACGAAACAATAGTTTATTAGATGAATATTAAAATAATGATAGGCGTTTTGAACATAACCGTATGCCTTGTTTAATGCATTCCACATAACTTAATAAAATTGATTGGGAAAGCCAGTTATCTATGTGCTGTGTATGATAGGCTTATAAACAGTAAATACATGACAATAGCTAATGATAGAACACAAGGACCGATATCGCTCCTTTGTCTACATATCAAACACTACACCCGCAGATATTCACGCTTAATTCGCCGTCAGTGCAGGCAGTACTTCAGCCCGGAGAGAAACTAGTCTCAAGAGTCTACAAGCTTATTATGGTGCGATCAACTTGGGCTTGTGTACTTCAGCGGTTAGACATTATTCCAATAATTAACTTGCATCGTACTACAAATTCTACCTTAGAGCAAATTACAACGTTTTTAATATACTGTATGAAAATTGTTTTATGTGGCTGATTATAATTTTTGCATAATTTAACTTTTCTGTACCCGTGCAGCTAAATTACTTTGCTGTACGATTTCCTCGGTCAGAGAAATTCTTATGCAACGAAAATAAAATAATGGTTGATACCAACGTAACTTTATTAAAAATATTATTTCATTTATTTAAACATTCGCTTCATTAAAACTGTTAATCAATGTTATATATTACATACATGTGTCTATATTCTTGTATTATTAAAATATACGATAATTATTTCTACAATAGACAAACTGGAACAAATTTTATTCGTTATTATAACGATTTTTCATTATGGACACCAGACTCACAAAATAATCATGTAATATTATGGATCATCATTCAATTTAATTGAATTTCAGCAATTAAACTAATATAAGTACGGCTTCAGTGTACAAACAAATTAAGTACGTGTGTTACTAGTACATCATAGTGTAGTTGGTTAAGGCTACAAATCAGAAGGTTGAAGGTTCGAGTCCCGGTGGGATCAGGAGTTTTTAACTGACATAAACCTTCTGGTGGCACCATGACCCTTGGAGTCGACTGAGCCTCAAATGAAAATGAGTACCAGATACTTATTCTTGGGATAAAGGCAGCCGTCACGTAGGGCTGACAACCCGGCTGAAATCAAGTGCCGATTGTCTAGAAAAAGTGAGAGCCTTTACCTGCTACTACCCCAAGAGTCTCCTATGGCCTGTAGTGGGATCACATTATCTTTACGTAAGTTACTAGTACGAAAGTGTTTTTCGCGCAGTCGTTTCGAAATTCCGGACTCTGTTACACTCATCCGTGAAAATCTTGCTCGTACGCTAAATTATCACTTTTTGTAGAAATAACTAAAATAGGCTACCAGCTCTGAACAAAAGTATATTATTAGGTATTTTGTAATAATTCAATTATTTCATTAAGAATGGAAACTAATATTTACTTAATAGGTGGCACATCCTCTTTATTTTTTAATAAGAAGAAAATAATTAATTAGATTAAATAGTTGAATATTCTTAAAAGATGTTCACAACATTAAGAATTCTTTAATGATACGGCTATAGAATTCATATCTAAAATAATGAAACGTAGGGAACTTCTTTAATTACATATTCAGTAAATAATATATTACATGAGGATATTTAATAGCGATGATGATGATAATAATAATAATAATATATAACTGTAGGCTTTCACGGCCGGCGTCTTGATCCCTATTAGGTTCGTCTTCCGGGCATATAGGCCGTGGTCCAGTCGTTCTTCTACTCGACGTTTCGTCTACTGCTGCGGTAGACATCATCAGGAGATACTGCGTGCTCTCTGTGAACTCCTCAACAGTCGGCTGCAGACTGCAGAGGATGATTGGAAAACATTAGCTCAGGATAGGGATGTGTGTCCGCGCGAATATTAATCTACTGGTTCGACAGTACCAGTGAGTTAGTTAGTTATAACCTACTTTCCATAAAATGTATATAATAATTTATTAGTCTTATAAAATGAGGAAGCTAAAACATCCTACAATACGCCTATAATATGCTTCATTTGAATTATATATGTTAAAATAATTATAATTATATTCTGCACATAATAAAAATAGCTGGTATAAAACCCTCTTGATTCAAGAATATAAGTGAAATCCATCCAGGGTGACGAAAATCAGCTTTACTTCGATAAAGAATCTATCGTACTAGATAGTCTCTGAAATATAGTACAGTGACAGAAATAATTGATTGTAACCGGTAATAAGAGTATTTCGGACTTTACAGAACTTTATTTTGTCCGATTATAGGAGCTATCCTTACTTTTTTACCTTTACCGTCACACCAAAGCCGAAAATAATGGCATTCCATTTGGTTAAACTTTTCTATATCATTGTTTCCAAATAAAACCAACTTACATTCACACATATAATAGTATAATTCATAAAAGATAAAGATATATATACTGAACATGAGTTTCTTCGACACTAAGGAAAGGGAACTATTGCTGCAGGTTCCGTGTCGTGGATTTACGGCACGTAAAAGAACCTAAAGCCTAAATGAAGAGATGTCTGAACATAATTTATCGGCCCTTTCATTCCCAGATTTTGAATTGCGAAGCTAATGGCCTGAAATGTTCAAGAACGTTGTTAAATAACATCATCATCATCATCATCATCATCATCATAGTACTTTCACGAATTTAGGTCATTTGCTGACCTGTTTCGGCCTCAATTGAAAAACCATCCAAAAGTTTTTTGAGTGGACGTCCTGGTCTTCTTATTTCTGCAGGTTGATAGCTTAACGTTTGTTTGGGTATCTTGAGATATTCCATTCGATGAACATATTGCATCCATCTTGACATCAGAAATTTTGTTTTCTAAACGTTTCATATGTAATTCTTCTAAGACGTCTTATTTTTTTTTGTGAATTAGTAGTGTGTATTCTGCAATCCTCCGAAGGTAACTCATTTCAGCAGATATAAGTGTCTGTATATCCTTCTGTTTCAATATCCACACTTCGCTATCATACAAAAGAGTTGGAAGAGCCAGTGTTTTATACATTTTCAGTCTTGCATTTTTTGGACTAACTGTGATTTGAAGATATAATTTATTAACTCTAAAATCCTTAATAATTTAGATATTTTTGCATTTACATAATTTTCTTTTTCATATGAGATATTGCATCCTAGATATGTAAAATTATTCACCTGCTCCAAAATTGTATTGTCAAGTACAATTTAATTTCTGACAGGATCCACACCATGAAATGCCATAATTTTTGTTTTCTTTATAGATATCTTCTCTATAGATTATTCTGTAATTTTGTTAAGTTCTTACAGACCTTTCTGCAGATGATCTTCTGAATTTACAATTATTATTTGGTCATCTGCAAACAATACGTTGTTTGATTTTGTATTTTTAAATAAAATAACAGCAATAATAATAACGATTTTAGTTATAATACGTGTATAGTATTTTACGATCTGTCCCAGCACTGTTTGACAATTTGATACACAATAAAATTCAAATATTTTAAGAATTAGTTAAAAGCTGTTAAATATATAGGCTGTACGTCCTTATTCCACAAACATTTCTGAATCAACATTTGATTGCGGAATAAAGTAAAATAATATTAGAAGAGAAAACGAAATAAAATTAAACATTTCAATGATTTGACAACAAAACTTAACCTTAATAGGAGTCTTGATTCGTTCGGTTTCTTTTCTTCATTTTTTTAAACTTAATGGAATCAGTTTCTCTGTCTTAAGTTGGCAGATACGGATTTTATATAATCAAGGAACAGCATTGGTTTGTCTGTCAGGCTGCCTGTGACAGGTGCAATTAGAGGGAGCAGGGAATGACAAAGGAAATAAAAAAGGGGAAAGCAAAGCAGAACTTGAACTGGTAGACGGCAAATCTTGTCACCCTTTATCCTTCTGATCTCTCGAGAGATCTACCCAGCAAGAAAATTGAAGTGCACTCATTCATTGCGATCCAGCGTCAGAACATCCAGGCTCCGGGAAACAAAAGAAAATGCGGAGGCGAAAAGCTTTATTTTAACCGATATGACACCGAGGTGATTGCAATATTTTTTCTCCCTCTTTTTAATATTCATACGTAATATATACTTTGTATCACAATTTTTTAAACAATAGAATGTAATTATAGATTCGTTATGGTCCTATTGCGCATACTAAAATAACTTACGTTTAAATGAAACAGTAAAAATTAAAAATCAATTGTAAGTAAAATTAAGGAGGTAAATGGAAATAACATGTTCCATTAGATTCCATTCATTCAGTTTAATCTCTCACCTTTTAGATATTTTTACGTGCGTCACGCCATCCTAGTCTTGCAGTGACACGAACTGTCGGGAGAGGGATTTTTTAATTATGGATCACGCACATGCCTTTTGACCATAGAAGGACATGGAAGGTGTCCACGAATCAGTGATTAGCTCAATGCCAGGGCCTCCTCCGAGACAACACAACATTGAGACGAAACATACCACTCATACACATATTCATACTAAACATAGCGAATATGATAATAATGATAATGATGTCGAAATTAAGTTCGGGAACCGTTTGGACCTTAACGTTTCCTGAAAATTGTTTCACAGGTGAGGAAAAACCCCCGAAAAAATCATGACCCAAGAAACTTGTCCCGACCGGTAATTAAACCCGGGCCAGTTGCGTAAGAGTCAGTGTCGCTACCCGAGACAACAGCAGTGGACGGAGAGAACAAATAAAGCATGAAAAGAAGAAAAATAATTGTAACTAAATAAGTAAATAAATTTTAAATAAGTAAGTTTGAGTTTGCTCAAATTATAAATTTCCCAATACAATTTCGAATTTTTAATTTTTTCTGTTTAAAATAGAGCAAATATTAAAAAAATATAATTAGGCCCATTGATAATTAATTGAACAAAACGTTTGTTTTGTGATTCGCCACAATTGAATAACTGATGCAATAACGAAATAAACAAATTCATAAGTGAAAAGCATGGAATAATCATTGCAAATATTTATAATTTTGCATATATTTATAATTTTTCACATACAGTGTTTGGAGGTGTGCTGCGTGTTGCTAATACAGTGTTTGGAGGTGTGCTGCGTGTTGCTAATACAGTGTTTGGAGGTGTGCTGCGTGTTGCTAATACAGTGTTTGGAGGTGTGCTGCGTGTTGCTAATACAGTGTTTGGAGGTGTGCTGCGTGTAGTGGTGTTGAATTAGCAGGTCTCTTCTTTCTTTATGTCGACTTTATTAATTTGTTGTGTTGATTATTATATCGACGTAAGCGGGAGAAATGTATAGAATAATAGGTCATAGTGTTTTGTTCACTGCTAGCATAGTTCCCGACGAGCGCGTAACCATTTCCCCTCCATTTACCACCTGGTTGTCATTACGACATTCTAGTAATCACTCATGGCATTGGCATTATCGTAACCCACTTATAAGGTCGGGGCACCTTAAAGGCGCAGCCACGCTGCCCTGATGATATATGATGGTCCAGGAGAGACCTTAATCAGAAACTTAATATAAGGAGATGAATATGATTATGATGGCCAAATTATGTTCGAGGACCGATTGGACCTTAACTTTTTCCTCACATTTGTCTTAGAGGTGAGGAAAAATTACGGAAAAAAAAACTCACCCAGGAAACTTTTCCAGACCGGGGATCGGACCCGGGCCCGCTGCGTGACAAGGGAGCACGCTACTTGGAAACCACATCAATTGACATTATGGTAATATAGTATTTACAGTATGTCCATGAACCTAGATGTTGTTCTGCTGAGGTAGTGTGTTGTTTTAAAAGATGCGGGCAGTTTTTGTGTATTTCTGTGGATTTAAAATATTGCTTACTTACTTACTTACTTACTCACTGGCACTATCGAACCCGAAGGTTCATGGCCGCGCGGACATAAGCTCTCCATACATCCCTATCCTGAGCTAATGCTTTCCAATCATTCCCTGTATAATCTACTTCCCTCAAATCATAGTTAATGTTGTTCTCCCACCTCATTCTTGGTCTACCAACTGGGCGTTTTCCCTCTGGCTTTCCTACAAGAAGCTTCCATGCACGTCTTTCATTCCCCATACGTGCAACATGTCCTGCCCATCGCAGTCTACGAGACTTAACTGTTCTTATTATATCTGGCTTCCTATAAAGACCATGTAGTTCATTGTTATGTAGTCTTCTCCATTCACCTGTCTGTTCATCTCTCTTTGGTCCAAAAATTTTCCTAAGAACTTTATTCTCAAATACTCGTAATCTCCTTTCCTCCCTTAAAGTAAGAGTCCATGTTTCGCATCCATATAATATAACTGGTAGAATAATAGTTTTATATATTTTCAGCTTAACGTTTTTTCAAAGGAGTTGGGACATCAAAAGTCTCTGCAATGCATAATAGCATGCATTTCCAGAATTGAGCCTATGTTTAATTTCTTTGTGCATCTCATTCCTATTTGTGATTATTGTTCCTAGGTATTTGAATTCAGCCACTTCCTCAAAATTTCCCTCATTTGTCATTAGCTGTCCATTTCCATTATATACTGAATTTCTACTTGTGACCATATATTTAGTTTTAGTGATATTTACTTCCAGTCCTAATTTCTTAGTGTTACTCAATAGTGTGTGCGTGTTGGCCTTTAGTATCTCCTCGCTATCGGCCAGTAGTACTACATCATCAGCATAAACTAACAGCTTATTAATACCATTGAGTTGTAAGCCTTCCTCATTCTCTAAAGATTTAATGGCATGCTCTAGTACAAAATTAAATAGTAGAGGAGATAGTGCATCTCCTTGCTTCAACCCATTCTGGATTTCAAAAGTGTCTGAAAACTGTTTGCCTACACGCACCCTACTCTTTGAGCCATTTAGACACATTCGTATAAGTCTAACTAACTTTTTAGGAATTCCGAACTCCAGCAGGATACTATATAACTTCTCCCTCTTAATTGAATCATATGCTTTTTTGAAGTCTACATATAGTTGATGTACAGTACCATTATATTCCCATTTCTTCTCTAAAATCTGTCTTATACTGAAAATCTGATCTGTTGTAGACCTGTTTCTTCTAAATGCACATTGATGATCTCCTAGAATGTCATCAATATAGGGAGTAAGTCTGCTTACTAATATATTTGTTAGAATTTTGTACGAAGTTGAAAGTAATGAGATGCCCCTGTAGTTGTTGCAATCAGTTTTATCTCCTTTCTTATAAATTGGTACGATAATTGATTCCTTCCATTCATCTGGAAGAGCTTCTTTTTCCCAAATCATACTAAGCAACCAGCGTATCTTGTCCATCAATTTTTCTCCCCCTGATTTTATCAGTTCTGCTGGGATCTCATCTGAACCTGATGCTTTATACATCTTCAATTTTTCAATCGCCATTTCAACCTCTAATGCACTTGGCTCTGCGACTAGCATTTCTGCTGTCTGTAACTTATCCTCCTCAATGTCCTGTTCTGTATGTACATTTAATAGCTGATTAAAGTAACCTTTCCATCTATTTAATATACTCCTAGAATCTGCAATCATATCCCCATTTTCATTCCGAATTATGTTTGTTCTAGCCTGAAACCCCTTCTTCTCTATACTAATTCCCTGATATAATTCTCTAATGTTCCTATTTTTTGCATTCATTTCAAGATCATTAATCTTCTCTCTCAAATATTCCCTCTTTTTACTCTTTAGTAACTTGGTGGTTTCCCGTCTAACACTACCCAATTGCTCTAAATTTACCTCATTTGGCTCGTGTAACCATTTAATTTTTGCTAGCTTTCTTTTCTTTACAATGTCGGCACATTCCTCATCAAACCATTTCTTGTTTTGCCTCTTTTTTAAACAACCAATGCTTTCTGATGCTGACAATTTAATAGTATCTCTTATAGCCTCCCATTCTTTATTTATATCAGTTTCTTCTTCGTTTGCCACATTGTCATCTGAAGATTCCAGTACTTCAAATCTATTAGCAATTTTGATTTGGTATTCTTGCCGCATTTCATCATTTTTCAAGTTTTTTAATTCATATTTTACAGAATCATCTTTAGCGTTCGTTCCTCTCATAAGCGATAGCCGTTGTCTGATTTTCACTCTGACCAGATGATGATCCGAATTGCAGTCTGTCCCTCTAACTGATCTAACATCAATGATGCTACTGTGCCAGCGTTTATCCACTAATACATGATCTATCTGGTTCCGAGTTTCTCCATCTGGGGACGTCCAGGTGTATTTATGAATATCCTTATGCTGAAATGTTGTGCTCTTAACAATGAGATTCTTTGATGTGGCAAACGTGACTAATCTAACCCCGTTGTCGTTACTATCTTCATGAAGACTGAATTTGCCTATTGTTGGTTTGAATATATCTTCCCGCCCCACTTTTGCATTAAAATCTCCTAAGACAATTTTCATATGATATCGTGAAAGGCTATCAAATAAGCATTCTAATTCTTCATAGAACTCATCCTTGATCTTGTCATCTTTATCTTCTGTGGGGGCATGTACATTTACAATTATAAAATCATGTCGTTTACCCTTTAGAATTATGTATGATATCCTATCACTAACAAACTTAATATCTCGGATAGCGGATAGGATCCTCCTTCTGACTAAAAAAAACCGTTCCAAATGCAGGTCTTTCTGCACCCCCGTAGTATAATGCAAAGCTTCCTGATTCCTGACTACCTTCTCCTGGCCACCTAACTTCCTGTAAAGCGACTATATCCAAGGGCGATTTATCCAATTCCCGCGTTAATATCTCTAGTGCCCCGCTATTGTATAAAGACCTAACATTCCATGTTCCTAGGAACATGTCCCTGTGTTTGAGCCTTTGGCATGGGTTCCCTGAAGTAGTCCCCGCCCGGAGAACCGAATGGGGTACTATTTGACCTCCGGAAAATTTTACCCCAGATGAACCCATGTCCGCATTTCTTGACGGTTGTATTTTTACGGTGAAAGATCGTCACTCTTTCGCCCAAGGTACTTTTTTCGTCTGGCTTATCACCTTCGACCAGTCCGGCATGGGTAACCCTATCGACAGCAATGCTACCGCCGGCATAGCTCTCAGGATCATTTAAGCACGCAAGCCACTCCACCACGACAAGGTAAAGATACCATGGAGGGTTTAAAATATTGCTTGTATATCTTAATTTCAGAAGATAGACAAGTAATATTACAATGGAAACAGGTGCAGACCATTGATTTTATGTGCTGTCTAACAACAAAACTCATTTGAATAAAGTTATCACACGCCGGACACACATTTCGTTAAAAAAATCATATGGGAAATGTAATAATGCATGACAATCACCAGGTATCTACTTTTATAAAAATAGGTAATTCATGTAATATCAAAACCACCTCCAGTTTCTCTGAAATTCAAGAATATCTTGTAAATGTAAATTATTTCGCCGATACCAATGTCCTTGACGCGGAGACATGTTTAATTAACAGTCGGGGTCAAGTTTTGTTTCTGGAAGGTTGCCGGGGATCGAGGGAAGATCTCTTGACCGAAGACTGTTCCGTTTTCTAATAAAGAAGAAGCTGTTAAGAAAACGTATTTTGTTGGAATGAATGAGGACTTTAAGCACGATAGTGGAAGCATGTAAGGATTCATTATGTAAACCTTTGTTAAGTTGAATTTACGACTGTTCATTATTGTTTTCTGTTCTTTATGTTCGTATTCAAGTTGACAGCTAATTGTATTTTATGTTTTTCCTACAATTTCAATTATAGACTTTTTAGTTAAAATATCTTGATATCTGATTATTACGATTTATTTAGCTGTCTTGAAATATACTTGAACCTGAGTTTTGAGTGCTGTAGACCATGTTCCCATTCCTTTCATGATCTCAGTCATTCATATTAAAAGATAGAAAAAAAGATTAATTGTAATTTAAAATTATTCATGTTAAAGGATATTCCACAAGTGGCCTACTTAGAGAAAGATGAAATTGTCTGTAATCGTGGGCCCAGCTACAGACTCTGCCAAAAAGCTTGTATGATACGAGCTAAGTTTGTATTTAACTATTGGTTTCACGCGATAGAGATAATTCACGCGCCTGTTCATTATTATTATTATTATTATTATTATTATTATTATTATTTTATTATTATTATTATTATTATTATTATTATTCTATTTAATGACGTTCTCTAACGATTAAGTTTGTTAACGTCACAATTCAAATATGGTGTGAAAGAGCCGACAAATTTTGATCAAAGCATTATTTTTAGGCTTGAAAAGTTATTTTGCGCGCCTTCCGAAGAAAATGATATTCAACACTTTTACGCACTTAAAAGTTACCGACCTAGCCAAGTTTGAACTCAAGAACTTTTGAACCTCTAGCCCACATGAATGAACTGGACAAATTAAGTTATATGTATCTACAGTATGGAAATTATTTTTAAAAAGTTGCAGTGATGCTAAAGGGTGAGTAAATATGCTCTATTTCACTTATGAATAACATATGTGGGAACTTAAACACGCAGGCAAAATAAAAATAACACAGGATACGAGAAATAAAAAAGTACGGATAACAGATTCTGATAATAAATATTATCAAATAATTTGTGAAGTTTTAAGTTACTATTCCTCAATTCAGATATTTTTAGTTTTAAAGTAAAAAAAAAAAAAAACTCCCACACAAATGATGTATGCTCAATTTTTTTTACATTTTTTTAGTTTTCATATGTTTATTTCCTTATAATAATAAATATTTATAATAATACATCCAATTATTCAACATAAGTTTCCGTTACTGGAATTCGGTACAAGTTGAAATAAGAAGCTGCCAGTGAAACAAAAGTTAATACAATTCTGAAAAGTCTTTTATAGTGTCACTTTATTGAATTAATGAGATTTGATAAATTGCAAAATATTTTTAAAAACATACATGTATTGGCTCTATATTATCTAATCTTTTTATTGTTTTCGTTCTCTATTATCAAGTATACTTTGTCATTTTTGGCAGACCCCATTTGGGTAATTTGTTAAATAATTTATAATTGGAGGGCTTAGGATAATAACATGATGAGCCACATATTGTTCTTTCTGAGATATAAGGATTTTAATTTTCCAAAAATTATAAATATCAATTGGACAGTATTGTTGTTAATACATTGTGTGTCTCATCACTGGCGCACTTGTAAATTATTTTATGAATATTTGAATACATGTATTTGCTATAATTGTAATAAATGGCATTTCTTAATAGAATATGGCTTTTCGTGTTCCTTCGTAAGCCCTTCAATTATTGGAATCAATCGTAACTTTGCGGAAATTCATTATATTGTCCTAAATGACACTTATTTGGACTTGAATAAGTACATAGTTGCTATGTAACATTTTTTCTTTTCACTTTATTTTCTTTTCACAATTATCACTAAATCTTCAATCACAACTTTATCTTACAACTATTCTTTTTTTTAAGTTTATCAGATAATTACTTATCAGACAATTACAGACACAGTACTTCCTCACAGTTTCACTTACAATTTAACCTCTCGCTGTGAGACACAAGACTCTTGCCGACCAATTATCGCAGACTGACTGACCGGCTTTCTCCTCCGCTCTTTTATAAAAGCAGGGAGGAAATATCTAGTAACAGCTTCGCGCAACTTCAAAGCCCAGAAACCTCTGGCTTCCGATCTTTCTACAAGCGGAAGAAGACGCTGGTAGAAACGTCTGGCAACATTTCCAGACAATTTAAGCGGCTCTGTGGGTTACGAACTCGCTAGGGGCGACACACCCGCGCAATTCAAACGCCACTTACACGACATGTAACAATATATATAAAATAAAATACCTTAGTAGTAATTCCGCTAAATATCAGCAATCAATCACGGATGAAAATCTGTTCAATTAAAACCACAGATACCAGCGAGAGTGATAAAACAAGACAAGAAACATACCCAAATAAATCCCAACACGTGTTTCACCCTTGAACAGGGCATCATGAGGGTGATCACCTCAAAGTAAAAACATTACTAACAAGGAAAGCAACAAGATCCACCTATGTAGTACATTATATATTGATTTGTTCGTATTTAGTATGCTTTTACTTTGATATGATAACCCTGATGTGCCCTGTTAAAGGCGAAACACGTTTGGGATCAATTCTAGTACGTGTATTATTTTGTTTTATCACTTTTACTGGTATCTGTGGTTTTAATTGGATATATTTGAATCCCAGATTAGTTTCAGTCTCTTTTAGCGGAATTACTACTATGATAAATTGTTGTATTTTATAAATACATTTATGACTGTTATATTTATGCATTTTCAAATGCATATCATGCTAGTGGTAGCCTATTTAATATTAGCTCAAGCATTTATTACAATGTACAAATGCAATATTGTAGACCTTACTTTACTGTAATATGGCTTATGACTTTAATTATGAGAGTTTAAATAATATTATTTGGGCCTGTGATGATGATGACGATAGTAATAATTATTATTATTATAGTATATGTGAGGAAAATATTATGATTTACATTTTTCAAAAAAATAAAATTTCGTTTACATAATATTACATAAAATAATATCCTTTAAATACAGCTGTAAAGTTTGGATACTCGGCAAATAAACATAATATATGAGAGAAAATGGAAAGTTGCATATATGAAATTCCTGCGGCTATTATTGGAATGCACCAGAATAGAAGAGGCGAAAATAAAAATATTTGGGCTAGATTACGCACATCAAATATAAATGACATCATGCAATATCAAATCACCTGGAACGACCAAATCCACAATATAAACAAAATTCCTCTTCTACATAGCCTATAAACGGGTTCATTTACAGTAATTATAAGTAAAATTTTCTTTGTTTTTCTACAAAATTTGCATAATACAAAAAATTAGGTATGAATTAGTATAATCATTTTAGGAGTATCACCTGGATCCGAATTCTACACAAAAGCTTGAATTGAATTGAAAGTGTACAATGGATTATAATGGTTACAATTTTACTGCTGACGAAAAATGATTTGCACCAACTGTGCCTTTAAACCGTCCATATATTTAAAGTATTAGCTTCCAGAGCGTATTCCTATAGGAATAAAAGTACTCCACACATTGTTGTTTGTAGATGATCAAATAATTTTTGCAGGGGATGAAAATGATATTAAATATATGATAAAAAAACCAATGGAAGAATATAAAAAATGGGGACCGAATATAAATTTACAGAAAACAATATATATGTTTGGGAAAGGATGTAGATGACCTCATACTCGAAACAGGAAAAATAAAAAAAATGTGAATTTTTTTAATATTTTGGGTCAATAATTACAAGTTTAGGGGGGGCACGCCGTAGCGTAGTGGTTAAGGCACTGAGCTACAAGCCGGAGGGTCGAGGGTTCAAGTCCCGTTGGGGTCAGGATTTTTAAACTGACCCAAACCCTCTGGCGGCACTATGGCCCTGGGGTCGACTCAGCCTCTAACGGAAATGAGTACCAGACGCTTGTTCTGGGGGTAAAGGCGGCCGTCACGCAGGGCTGACAACCCGGCTGACATAAAGTGCCGATTGTCTAGAAAAAGTGGGAGCCTTAACCTCCTACTACCCCAAGGGCCTCCGGGTCTGTTGTGGGATCACTTTACTTTACTTTACTTTTAATTACAAGTTTAGGTACCTGTGAAAGAGATGTTCAGACTAGAATTGCAATGGCAAAAAAAGCAACTAAGACATTACATGGAATAATTTGGAAGAAAAATATTACAAAGAAAATTAAAATTAACATTTTTAAGAGAATATTTTGCCATATGGAAGTGAAAGTTGATCTTTGACGGAATTACAAAAGAATAAAATTAGAACAATTGAATTTGATTATTTTAGAAGAAGCCTCCAAAAAACAAGACAGTAAAATAAGAAATTAATTCCTTTGGAGAGAAATGAATGCCACGCCATCTGTTGTTAAGAGGATTAAAAATCAAACACTTAAATGGCATGGCCATTTACAAAGAATGGAAAATGAAAGATAGCCAAAAAATATCTACCAATGGTCACCCCTGGAAGAAATAAACATGGCGGACCAAGATGGAAATGGCAAACGTATGTCAGAACTATAATGGATGACAGGAATTTAGAAGAAGGAGATTGGAATGATAGAGATAAATGGAAACTGAAGATGGCAAACCTATAAGTGGAGGAAAGCCGAAGAAGAAGAAGCTTCCGGAGCGTCGAGACTTGGGAAGACCAAAATAGCGTTAGGATAAGGTTCTCAAGAATACGCCATAATGGGTGCACATCTGGATTTTTCATCATTATGATTATGATACATTTGGTGGATTTTATGAAATGATTTCTAATGTTGATATTCGTGATAAAACGGATGAAAAACACACATAAATCATGGGGTCACAGTAAACTTACAAAAAAAAAGAATATTTCGCAATACATAGCAATGACAGAGAAAATTTAAGGAAGAAGGAATTCAAATAAAGCAAGTGAAAGAAACTAAATATTTGGGAATAATTATTGATAAAATCGAAGGTATAGGCAAATAGAATATAAAATATAGAATTGAATTTAGTAGCAAAATGATACCACCGTTAAATTCTATCTGGTGGGATAAGCATATTTGGAAAGACACCAAAAAGTATATTCGTAAAACATTGGTGGAATCTATTGCAATATATGAAATGAGGTATGGACAATCAATAAGTACTACAAGAATAGACTAATAGCTCTAGAATTTGATTATTTATTCATAAGTGCCAGAAAGTCAAAATTAGAACATGCTACAAATAAGGAAATTAGAAACATAATGGATGCAGAAGAAAACATAATTGAAAGAATTGAGGAGAAGGGATTAAAATGGTTAGGACATATTTTAAGAATGGAAGAAGAGCAATGGCCAAAACAACTTTATCAATGGCAACCGACCAGGAAAAAAAAATGGAAGGACAAAGTTAACATGGAAGGAAATCATGAGGATAGCAATGCAAGCCAAACGGTTAAGCATTGAAGAAGCCCTTTGGAAGTTTGGCACGAGAACACGACAGCAGCTGTAAAAACCTAAAGATGGATACAGATTAATAATATTGTATAGCATTAGGCCTATAGCTTTTAAGAAAAACTCAAAATTATTTATCATTGAATTGCAATATCTTTGAGGGAGGTCTTTAAAATTATAATACTTTTCCTTATTAATCAAATACAGTCTTAAATACAACAGCTATTATAATTTCGTATGAGATAAAGTTTTCTTTCTCTTCACAGTGCAACCACCATCGGATAGTAAATATATATTTATGGTCACAATGTTCATTATAATTTGACAAAACTAATCGAGAGAAATTTATTATTTGACTGACAAAATATCTATAACATAACAGGTAATTATATCCTTGATATGTGGGACTAAATATATTCAAGCTATTAGACAGGACAACACAATACAGAGACGAATGGATGGACCACATCAATAGAAAAATAAAAAAAACAAAATCCCGAAACAGATTCTTCACTGGAGACTATTAAGAAGAATAAATGTTGGAAGACCCAATATAAGATAGACTAATTCTAACATGAGATCGGAACAGGCTTTAACGTCTAATTCCTGATGCAGCTGCTGATGATGATATCTGATGCAAATTATATAAGAAGTAATTTTAAGATCCATTATGAGAATGATAATCCAGTCATCACTTAAATTAGCAATAGAAATTGAAATATTTTGCGATAAATTGATCTGTTTAAATATTTTTTCATCACATCTCATAAAGTTCCGCGTTTTCAGTAAACCAGTTTCAAAGGCGTTCACCTCCATCGTCATAAAAAACTCCGACTGTTGAAATTTTGCCGTTGACACCATCTTCCGAAGTGCAATATGGTGTCGATATTATGAACTTGGGGATTTAATTTTGCTCGCGAGGAACTTCAAAATTCATAGATCAATAATTTGGACTTTTGAAATATTTAGATGGCTTTTAGAGGAAGAGATCCAGTGAGAACCAAAATTATTTTAGAAAATCAAAGTATAGAACAGGTGTCTAGTTTCAAATATTTGGGCTGTGATGTTGGCTACAAAGTGGAAAGAGATATTGACTCCAAAATAAATAAATTTCAGATGGTGTGTGGAACAATACAGAGAACATTCAAAAATAAAATTAGAAAAGAAACCAAGATAAAAATGTATAATGTTATGGCGGTTCCCACAATATTGTATGGATGTGAAACTTGGGCTCCAGTGAAAAGACAGAAGGATAGAATACAGACGGCAGAGATGCGGTTCCTAAGACAAGTAAAAGGATGTACAAGACTTGATAGAATAAGAAATGAGGATATAAGAGAAGAATTGAAAGTACAGCCTTTATTGGATAAAGTCACGAATTACAGACAGAAATGGATTGATCACATGGATGGAATGAGTAAGGAGAGATATCCATTGTTAGCCAGGAACTATCAAGCAAGAGGAAGGCGTGATGTTGGAAGACCTAGAAGACGTTGGGCTGATGCAATATGAAGTCGGAACGGGCAATTGCCTAATCCCTGGAGTGATGATGATGATGATGATGAAATATTTAGAGAAGCATTTGGAATTAACGTTTGGGGAAACATGCCTACATTCAGAAGAACAAATATAGATCCATGAATTTTGAATTCCCGGCGAGCAAAATTTAATCTCCAATTTAATAAAATCAGCACCAGATGCTAATTTCATAGATGGTGGCAACGGCAAAATTTCAACAATCGGAATTTTGACTGACGATGGAGGTGAAGAATTTTAAAACATATCTTGAAAACATGGAACTTTAAGATGTGATAAGAAAAAAAAAGAAAAGCATTTAACCTACTCAATTTATAAATCGTAAATTACATCATAGTGTTACTTCCTACTGTAATTTTAAATTCAAGTGTATTTATTATGCCTATACAACTCTCTCTAGCACATACATAGATGTTTTGGTTTAGGCTATACTCAATCTCATTTATCGTCGAAGCGTAATCAGTAATATCCCTACATTTCATTACAGCCCGGGTTCGATTCCTGCCGGTGTAATAATAATAATAATAATAATAATAATAATAATAGCTTTATTTTACCTGGCAGAGTTAAGGCCTTAAGGCCTTGTCTACCACTCAACCAGGTTTAAAAAAATACAAAAGAAAAGTCTTAAATCTAAATTACAATATATATATATATATATATATATATATAAACGATTACAAGTTATGAATACAATACAATTAATATTTATAATGTATTTTGATTTACTCTAAATTTAACGAATTAAATATATAATATGTACAAGATATATAAAAAACGAGGAAAAGATTAATGACATAGTATAAAATTAAATAAATAGAGAAAAATTAATTATTAGACAACAGGTAACTGTATAAGCGTGACTTAAAGGTGCCAAGTGTGCGGCAACCCCTGATATCTTGAGGAAGGAGATTCCAGGAGCGGGTGGAGGCTACTGTGAAGGAAGTAGAATAGGAGGAAGTGCTATGAAGAGGAATTGTTAGCAGACTGCTATCTTGTGACCTAGTGTCAATATTGTGGTAGGAGGATAACTTCTCAAATCTGGACGCCAGGTAAGTAGGAATGTAGGATTCAGAAGCTTGAAAAGTAGCGAAAGAGAGTGCAATTTACGTCTGTCAGTAAGACGGAGCCAAGAGAGGTTATTAAAGTGTTCGGAAATATGGTCATAACGGCGGATATTGAAAATGAATCGAATGCAAGCATTATGAACACGCTGCAGTCTCTGCGACAAGGCATAGTTAGATCATTATATATAATGTCACAATAATCGAAGTGTGGTAACACAAGATTCTGCACTAGGATTTGTTTTAACGAAACTGGGAGAAAATTCTTTAAACGTCTAAGATAATGTAAGATGGAGAAAGTCTTTTTACATATGTGTTTCACTTGTGTTTGCCAGGTTAAATTTGCGTCTAGATGTAGTCCAAGATCTATTACTGAAGAAGAATAGGGATAATTATATTATTTATAGTAATGTTTGGAAGTGTAGATATGTCAAAGGTTGTAAGCAGTCTTTGTTGTCCCATTAGAATTACTTGTGACTTGTTAGGATTTAGATTTAGACCGATACTTGAAGACCAGTTAAAGATGGATATGAGATCGTCATTCATTTTCATCAAGCTGTTATAGAGAGAATGAGGAGGTGAATGTACGTAAATTTGGAGATCATCAGCATAGAGGTGATAACGGCAGTGCTTTAGTACAGTTGGCAAATCATTTATGTAGATTGAGAAAAGAAGAGGTCCGAGAACACTGCCCTGGGGGACTCCAGCCGGCACGTTACGCCAAGTCGAAGATCTAGAGTTTAATGAAACGTATTGTTGACGACCGTGCAGGTATGAGTCGAACAGGATACAGCGCTGTCAGACAAATGTAGGTGCTTGAGCTTTATCATAAGTAAGTCGTGGTCTACTGTGTCAAAAGCTTTGCTGAAGTCAAGTAAGGTTAAAGGAGTCAATTGACGTCTGTCCACGGCTTCACGAATATCTTCGGTAATTTTTAGCAAAGCTGTGGTTGTGCTATGACCAGATCTAAAGCCGGATTGATAAGGATCAAGGAGGTGATTTTCTTGGAGATAATCAGTCATTTGCTTATGTACAATATATTCCAGGGCTTTAGATAATGTCGGAAGGATGCTAATCGGTCGGAAGTCATTACAGTTAGTAGGTGTACTTATTTTTGGTATAGGCCGAACTCTAGACTGTTTCCATACAATAGGGAAGATAGAAGTTATAAGGGAAGCATTGAAAATATGTGTAGAGGATTTTAAATCTCCACCCTGTGTCTGGATATTGTGTCCTGTGCTTATGTAAAAAAGAAAAAACAATAAAAAAGGAAACAAACACTGTAAATATGAAGACAAAAATATAACAGTTATAACAATCATTAGACTAATGGGCTGTATTCTTGGAAATATTGGAAGTCTGGAAAACATTTTGTTCCAAGGAGTGACAATGAAAGTATGTTTATGCCTATTGTATTTATAACTTTGGTTTACAAAGAAATATTTCTATTATGAGGATTTGTTTTTGTCTGTCAAAAGTGGATGGCAAATATTAGTGTAGAGATGGGAATAAAGTTGGGAAACTTGTCTCTCAAAAGGAGACCATCATTCGTCAATGTAAAGGTACGTACACATATGCGCGCCGCGAACACGAACGGCGCGCGCGCCGCGCGCGCGCGGCCCGTGTTATGTTCATCGAAATTATTAATTTCAACGAACCTCCTGCGATCCATAGGAAACCCACAAACCTTCAGTAGACATTTTGCAGAGCAGGTGTAACCAACGATGTCTATTCCCTTTCCGTTCTCCCGCTTGTCCTGCATTCTTTCCCAAAAATAGGGACATTTTTTTTAAATGCCGCGGGACGCGGGACAAATTGTTAAAAATCGGGACTGTCCCGCCAAAATCCGGACGTCTGGTCACGCTTATTACTTATTACATCTTATAACTTTATTTATACTTTTTCAAATATTATAGCATTAAAGGAATTTAAAAAAAATATATGATTTGTATATCCATCCATAGTAATTCTGCCCGAAGGCAGGTCCTTCACTGAAATCATAGCATTTTCATGCTATGCTTGCAGCTTTACTAGGGAATTGTGTAGGTGTGGTAGCTTCCCGTTGCTTTCCACACCGGTGAAGGATGATGAGATGATGATGATATGATAATGATAAGGATGATGATGATGGCCATATGATTTCGGGGACCGTTTGGGCCTTAAAGTTTTCCTGACATTTGTCTTACAGGTGAGGAAAAACCCCGATAAAAACCTCACCCAGAAAAACTGCCCCGACCGGGGATTGAACCCGGGCCCCGCTGCGTGACAAGGCAGCACGCTACCTCGAGACTATAGCGGTGGACATGATTTGTATATATATGTTTAAAATTATTAATAATCTTAAAATATATATGTAGTCAATATGCCCATTTCACCAATTAATGTTTTAAAATGGTCAACAAGTTTCTACAGCCAAGCTGTCATTCTCAAGACCAGATATCTGGTCTTGAGAATGACAGCTTGGCTGTAGAAACTTGTTGACCATTTTAAAACATTAATTGGTGAAATGGGCATATTGACTACATATATATTTTAATATTATATCACCAAGAAGATCACTTGTGTATTAAATTAATAATCTATCTCACCATAACATGGCCTTAATTTTTAATAAAAATGTACATGATTATTATACTAGAGGTTGTACTTTATTGCACAAAGATACTAGTTTCTAAAAAAAAAAAGGTATAAAAGGGATTCGTTATGCATTAATCAACCATTAAAATAACTACTTACCTATTGAATATCAACATTTCACGAATGTTAAACATTTTTCTAATTGTATTAAAAAATATTTTTTCTCATTGCTTTCTTAGTTAATTTTGTTAATTTTATTATTATTAATATTATCCTGTTTAAATATTGTATTTATATGTGTATATATATTGTGCATCTATAGTAGTTTGTATTACTTAAACTTATGCCTGAATTTGTTTTCTTGTTTTTATTGTTAATTGTTTTATGGCCATGTCCATTATTTTTTGTATATTGCCCCTTAACATGAGCAGTCTTGCTCTTTGGAGTCTTTGAAGAGATAAATAAATAATTAGCAATAAATGTGTTTATATATTGTATTGTTTAGTGATACTTCATACATAATATTATGAAATGAACGTCTTAAATAAATAATGTTTTCTAAATAATTCTAATTTATTTATACAATTACAGTACACACGAAAAAAAAACACATATAATCGAAAAAAAAAACAGGCATCTCCTTTCAATGATTTTTTAAAATGATCCTTATGTTGTGGATCCCACAATAATTGCTTGCTTCTATAAATGTCAACAAGTTTTAACACGTTTTCCTCTGACCACTCCATACTCAAATAATAGGTGCGCACCAAAAGCAACGAACCTCTCAGGTACCCGTCCAAATCTAAACAGCGAACCATCAAAGCGTTCGTGGAAAAAACCGACAATGAGTGGATCGTGGTGAGAGACGCGCGCGCGGCGCGCGCGCCGTTCGCGCGCACCTTACAACCCCGTCCAAATCTGACGAACATGGTGCGGCGCGCGCGCCGTTCGTGTTTGCGGCGCGCAGGTGTGTACGTACCTTAAGAATAGGGTCTACCGATATTAGAGGGAAACTTGAAGTTTGATCAACTCAAACATGATGTGAACATATTTCTATATCAGATAGGCCTACATGAATATCTTCAAGAGAAAAATAGTAGCTAATCTTAAATAAAAAAACGCGGGGCGTTAAACCAATTTTATTTAGTAGTTTTGAAGTTCACATCTTGATGCTGTTTTATTCTAGAAGCTTTTCTGTAATGGCTATTCTTATACGGAAAAAATCTAATATTAAAACTCATGAACTGGTTTCACACATTGTATGGTCAGTTTAAAGGCCTTTAATTGTATTGTGGCGATGGCAACAGGAGAAGTTGTAATAGTTATTTTATTTAACGACGTTATTTAATATGTTGGGCTATTAACGTCGTAATTCAAATATAGGACCTCTTACTGAAGGTTTGAGATTCTTTCCGTAAATCTAGGACACGGAATTCACAGTTTTATTTTGTTTCTGAATGAAGCTCTGTATACTCTTAAAAACATAGATCTATAGTCTAGTATATAATATGTGGATTCTTATACGGGTTTTATAATTCTACATAATGATAATAATAATAATAATAATAATAATAATAATAATAATAATAATAATAATAATAATGAGGATGACGATGATGATGATATAGTGATAACAGTAAGAATAGTAATAGTAATAATAACAATGATAATACTAATAACAATAAAATATGTTCCAACATGTCCCTGTCGTCAACGACCGCAAATAGTAGATAATATTATATCATGCCGTTTGTAAGGCACAGAGAGGCAAGAGAAAAACTGAAAATAGAAATAAATATGAAGAATAATAAGTGACCAGTGCCAAAATATAAACTTTTATACAAATATTTTTATCAGTTCAAAGACTTTATTAAGAACGTAGAGACTTAAACAGTAGTGTTTAAAACGTGTTAAAATACTGTATTTTGTATGTAATGTTGAAAATTAGTTATAATAAACTGTAGCATGTAGTATTGCAACGTAGCAACGGAGCATGCAAACAAAAAAAATAATAGAGCGGATTAAGGAATCATTTCATGATGCAGAACTACGGGACTTACGCTGTTTCGAGTTTTCGAGGGCGACAAAATATGTGGAATTTCGTTCAGTTCAGGACCGGTGCCCACCCAGGATCATGAGGAATTTGGGTAGCTATAATAAGTAACGGCTCCAGGTTGAAAAATAAGTTATAACGGCAGGGGGCACGCTATGCTGACTACACGTTGACCACATTTCACTCCTATACTGGTTGGATAATTGTCCACCTCTATGATTAACACTTGTGGATGTAAGGCTAGCAGCCGACTTGTAGGACAAAGGCCTGTAACGCAATTAATTAATAATAATAATAATAATAATAATAATAATAATAATAATAATAATAATAATAATAATAATAATAACACATTCTGGCTGTACATTAAAAACGTTTTCAGTTATGTAAAATTTAAAAGTCTATTCTATTCATTACTTTAATAAATAATAAAAAATAACGGTTAAAGTTATAATTTGAACTCTAATGACATTAGATGGTCCCGATATTTAGGGTATTTTTTATAGTGATGCCACACTTTTTTTAACCCTTAAATAGGCAAAACACAAATTTCTTCTGTTACTTATTTGAATGTGGCGGACCGCGGTGAAAACGGAATCTTGTATAACTGTTATTATTAGGTATGTTGTATAATTAGAGTCAGATTTTAAGTGGTTTCTTTTTGTTCGTTTCCTTTTGATTTATTTAAAATATTAAATTAATTGAACCAAGTGATGTATCCAAAAGGATACATTACGAATTTAAGGGTTAATAAAGCATTTTTATTACTAAGTATTGATTCCTAGATTATTTCTACTACAATTGTTGCCATACATAGTACAGATATCATGCATTCAGTTCTTGCAGTTACGGCATCAACTCTAGTCTATTTTAATAATAATTTATTAACACTCAATAAAATTGCCACAGTGAACTTTAGCTGAACATTTTTCGTGTTTCTTTCCTCAGGTTAATCGTTTCCAGATGAAAATTTATACAATCTTCTCTATCAGGATCATGTAATATATAGCTATACATCATATGTCAGAGAATTGACACTACATCTATATGCAATCTGATTAATTCTAAAGTACTCAATATTAATTTATTTTAATGACAAAAACAATGAGGGCTGCGGGCGACATAACTGCACAGATGTATGATTTCTCTTCAAAAATTGAAGCAGAATTGTCACATAAAGGTTATGGCCATTTTATAAGATAATTCACCCTTACACACATCCTGTGATTCCATCAAGCACCTAATAATTATGTTGAAGTGTATTAACAAACAAAACAAATATATAGGCCTATATTATGTTTAAATATTTAACTGAACGTACACACAGTAAAATTTAAGGCTCGAAGCAAGTACTTACACTAGAAAACTCGCTACAAAACATCCTTTCTTATATTAATTCCGAGATAAATTCCAGTTGTATTATAAACAAACTTTCATAAAGTATTAGGCCTATTCGCCGACACCGTCGATTGGGGAAACTGTATTGCTAATTTTACCCGCCATATGACTGAATTGTGTACAGAATGTCATCGAAAAACATTGTTTTTAGGCACCATCTTATTTTCGGGAAATTAGACTGAATACAAGATAAGATGGTACCAATAATTAAACTTCCTCCATTTCTTATATATTTATTAGAAAAAAATATGGGCCTATCAAATCAGACTTCACATTATTTTTCCAAGATGTCGATAGATATCCTGCATTTACAACTTCATTATAAGCAGACTTTGTTCCAGGCTGATGTACCTGTAAATTCTGCTGTTATTTCACATCGTTAATGACTAATGTAGGATATTTGCACTAAACTGTTTGAAAACATTCAAAATAATTTGTTTCTCTCCGCTTGTGAAAGATTTTCCATTTTTATGCTTTAAAAATTCTATAGGAGTAGCAGTGTATGCGTAAGAATTGAATAATGAATTGCTTATTTATCATTATCATCATCATCATAATCAATAACAATCACGTGGCTTGTTCCGGTCTTATAGATTCTCTTTTAAAAAAGTTGAGTACATCTCTTTTTCGGTATACCAACATTCATGTCTCCTTTTGGTTTATAATTAAGTATAATTTTTTTGTATGCTTTCATCTTTCATTCTTTGAACATGTTGTTTCCAGTTTTTTCTAGAGTATTTTTTTTTTATCTAAAAGTTTAAAAATATTTAGATAATTTCTAATATCGTCATTTTTTCCTTTATCTAGAAGTTTGCATCCAGCTACACTTCAGAGAAATCTCATTTCAGCTGCTTCTATAATATTTTCTTCTTGCTTATTTATTTAATCTATTAAGATTGTTATAATATATTTTTAGGTTCTGCCTTATAACTTATACAGACATGTGCTGAATAATATATATTTTTTTTTATTTCCTTTATTTAGAGTGTTAGAGAGGGAACAAAATTTTCTTACACGCTTAAAGGTAAAACCATTATTCGACCAGTGGAAACACAGCCATATAGGCCTACTACATCTGGTTTATTTACATTACAACTGCAACTTAGATCGGAAGACGTATAGTACTCACTATACTAATAATAATTTCGAATCGGCTTAGAAAACAGATACAAGTGTATGGAGAAAGATCAACTAGGGTATTACATGGCAGATTAAGAATTATAAATAGTGTGGCACCTGCCTCGATCTGGCGTCTCTAGGAAAACTCCCTGTATAATTTAACATTTTAATTGAGAAAAAATTAAAACAGTTCCTAACATATTTATGACTTGAAGTTTGTTATAATTGAACATTAATGTTATACAATTTCTGTTTTGTAATATTTTCAAAACCTAGAATGTTCAATTCGTTTGACTGTACAGCAATACAATACATTATGTTGGAAATAGGCTAAGGGGCAAATGACCCAGATCAGAGTGAGACCGCCCCTGCTATAAAACTTGCCTTAGTGTTCTTCCGATGGATGTAGAGAAGAGACAGTAGATGACGGGGTTGGCGGCGGAATTGAGGGGCGCCAGACTCTGGATGAAAGAGGCCACGGCGATGTTGGTTTGGGTCCGCGGCACGTGTCCGTATACTTGTAGCAGATCGAACACGATGTACGGGCTCCAGCAGATCACAAACACTGCAAACAACAGGCCATTCAAACCACATGTCAACCACAAATAACTTCTCAACTTCAAACATAGACATGCCATCCGTTTCATAGTATGAAGGAGGCAGATTTACAGTATACAGCCTAAACTAAAACTATTTTAAATATGAAAGTATTTATTACTTAAAACACCCTATCAAATAATACTAAAAAATAGTACATTTTAATATCAACAAATATATTCTTAAATTAAACTCTTTGCTAACTCATTGGTAATATAGAACCCGAGGGGTTCATGGCCATAGGAATATAAGATCTCCATACACCCCTATCCAGAACTCATGTTTTCCTTTTATATCCTGCATAACTCACCTCTTGGCCTACATACCGAGCGCTTTCCCTCTGGTTTTCCAATTCCCATGCTATCTTACATTCCCCATTCGTGTTAGGCCTATATGTAGGTCTACATCCCATCGCATTCTACGCTACTTAACTGTTCTTATTACATTTGGTTTCCAATAAATATCATATTAAAGGTGTAAGACAAGGGTAGTTTATCACCTACTCTTTTTAATTTATATATTAATGACATCATCCAAAATTGGAAAAGTAATGTTAATGTAGGTATAAGAATAGACCATTTTAAAATATTAAATATTTTAATGTATGCTGGCGATGTGATTATTCAAGAAAATGAAAATAATTTGCAGTACTCTTTTCATCAATTAAATCAGTTATGTCAAGAATATAATTTTAAAATATCAAAGGAAAAAACGAAAATAATGGCATTTTGGGGAAATGAACATTTAAGATCAAAAATCATAATAGACAACAAACCTCTGGAACAAGTAACACATTTTAATTATTTGGGTTGTAATTTTACTATAAACACAAAATCTGAAAGAGACGTGAATGTGAAACTGTCAAGATTTCAAATGATATGCGGAACTATACTTAAAACATTAAAGAACAAAACAAGAAGAGATACTAGATTGAAGTTTTATAAAACATTGGCAGTTCCTGCATTACTTTATGGGAGTGAAACTTGGGTAATGACCAAAAAATTACAAAGTAGAATACAACGTGTAGAAATGAATTTTCTTAGAAGAATGTATCGGTTAAAGAGTGAAGATATAAGAGCAGAGTTAAATATATATCCATTAAATGATAAAATCAAAGAATATAGAGAAAATGGTTTAGACATGTAGAAAAAAATGAACTTAACAAGATTACCAAAAGCAGCATTTAACTACAAGCCAAGAGGTTCAAGGAATGTAGGAAGGCCAGTGAAAAGATGGGCAGAACAACTCTGAGGCGGAATAGGCATTTTGCCTAGCCTGTGAGGTGAAGAAGAAGGAGAAGAAGAAGAAGAAGAAAAATATCATATAGCTCACTGTTATTTATTTTTATCCATTTAGCCTACTTGTTTGCTCATCTCTCTTAGGTCCAATATTTTCCTAAGACTTTATTCTCAAAAACCAGTAATATTTTCTCATTTCTTAAAGGCTGAGAGAATGTTTCGCTTAAATGTAACTAGACAATTAAAATATGAATTTATATTTGTGATATCTAATAGATAGTTCATATGAAAATGTGCAATTTTATTGGGCCTATATACATATATTCAAAATTTCAATGTACCAGAAATAAATATTTTATTGCTCCACTTCCAATATATTATACAACAGTGATTGAATAAAAAATCTATTATCAGACATTGGTATTGCCGGTGAAAGAATTTCGTAGCATATTCGTATATTCGCAGAAGTACGTATATGTTAAATATTTGGCCCGACATTTCTTGTTTATGAAATTAAAAATATAAAATAACCCAATACTACTACAATGTAATGATAAAATGTTGTCTTTCTCAAATAGTATTCACATAAATGTCTTTAAAATGTTACAAATTAGAAAAAAAAACTTTTAACGCAACAAATCTCCAAGCAATTTTCGTTCAACAAGCTATGGACATCTATTACTGTATTGATAGTATTGTAAGAAGCACTATTTGCTTGCTATCCGTGCAATCTAATTCTAAATAACTCTATTTTGTAGGCCTACCATATTTTTACTCTAATAAAGTCCTCCTCCTCCTACTACTTCTACTATTACTGTTAATTAGAAATCACAGGAAGACTCCCTATAAACATGAGTGACAACTAACATATGTAGCACACACATTTAAAACAAAGTTATAATTTTGATATATTACTGCAGTTCTTTACTAGTAAATCTGACTAATATTGAATTTTATTCCGATCAAGTCTTCTTCCGAAAAACTATATAATACCAGATTCGAATTATCCAAAATAAAATTCCGGAATTTATTTTTCAATTCACCGCAGTTATCTATCGGTAACATAGTTGCCTCGCATTCAGCGGCCTAGTTTCTATCCCCGGTCCGGACAAGTTTCCTGAACGAGTATTTCAAGACATTTACTTACCTATAAGAAAAATGTCGGGAATCTTTAAAGCCCAAATGGTCCTCAAACATTATCAGATCACCATAATCATCTTCCATGTCATATTCGTATTATTATGAATGAATACGTGAATGATGATTTGTCGTGTCTACTCGGAAGTGACCCTGCCATTATTTCAGAGGTCGCAACATGTTCTTGTGTGGTCTATAAAAGTATGCGTGCGATCCAGACTTACAAATACTCTACCTGTAGACCCGGGATGGTGTGGGGTATTTAATGATACCAAGAAAGGTTGAGGCTAATCTAAACTAAAGAGAGAGAACTTATTTTTCAGAAACTCAAATTTCGGGTCATCAAAAATTAATTTTCTTTTTTTCTTATGCACGAATTTATTTAAAAGTAGAATTATAATAAAATCTCTCTTTCTATCGCTGTGATCTCAGGATAGCGTCATTCATAGGTAGCGGACCAGGCTTCCATCCACAGTCGGGACAAGTTTCCTGGGTGATTGCCTTTTTCGTGGTTTTTCCTCACCTACAAAACAAATTTTAGAAATCTTTAAGATCCAAACAGTCCTTGAACATCATTTGACGATCACAGTCATCACATTCATCATGTTTAGCATGAATGTATGAATTGCATGTTTCGTCATAATGTTGTGTTACCTCAGAGGAGGCTCTTACATCGAGCTGATCACTCATTCGGAGAGGTACTCCATGTTTTTTTTTTTTGTGGTCAAAACAGTATGTGTTTGATCCATAGTTTAAAATCCCTCCTCTCCCAACAAGTCGTACCACTTTCAGGCCCGGGTGATATATAAAGGTGAGAGTTCAAACTAATTTGATGGAAGGGAAAATTGAATAATGTATCTCTGCAATTAATATGTAAGTGAATTTACGAATTAAAATATTACATACCTTACAATTTTAAAATATAAAAAATTACAATTTTAATTGAGTTATTATTAACAATATCAATACATAAACATAATTGTAATAATAGGTAAAAACAGATTCACTTTCTTAAATGTTTGTGCAGTTTATTACTTTCGGAATTTCGAAATACTTTAATTAAGTCATTTATATTTAGTTTTTTATTAGTTTAAATCCTCGCTTTGTAGGTAGCCAGTAGTTTAACTTGTCTTATATCTCCCCGCTATTATATAATTTTTATTTTATAATGTGAATTTTAAACTTGTATGGGGTGATGTTAGAAGAGAGAGTTATTTTCCACAGTTTAGAAGAAAACTGCATTCTTCGGTTGAGAGGAGTTTTATAAAAAACATAGCTATAAGCGGAAGACATTTATAGAGCTTTTAATTACGGAAAAATCTGTCTTCTTTTCTAAATGAAATCTTAAGTACTTTCAAGAACGCTAAGGAAAGTACTTTCTTACCCATAAAAGAGGACTGAAGATATATTTTGCTGTAATATGAAAGATTTAAACCTTGAAATACTAACTTATCCTGAGTTCTGGAAATAAATGAAAGAAAACTTACTCGTGATTTAAGTCTTGAGAGTCTGTATTAGGTTTTCCTCAGAAAGTAGGAGAATTGTAAGGGTTTCAAATATACTTAAAATCTCTCTTTATATAAGAAGCTTGTAAGAACTGAATGATATATTGAATAAACTGCTCTCTTCTCCCTGATTCTAAAAAAAAACTAGTTCAATTAAAATTATAATTATTAATAATTTGGTTATTTTGTTCATAGTAATATATTGTTTGCCTAGTAGATGTTTCATTGAGGCGATGTGCTGAACACATGTCACTCACTGACATCTGTAGGGAATTAAGTATACATAAAATTAGCTTGGTCAAATCTAGAGTCTAGTCAGTTCGAATCAATCACGATCGCCCATGACTAAAATATTGTCGAAATGAAGATGTCAATTATGATTAGCAATTGTTCGGAAATGTTTGAATCTGAATCGCATGCGTTCTGATTTATAAGCTGCAGAACACATATGGCTGTTCCACCAAAATAATGTTCACGATAAATTCAATTAAATAATATGTAAAGTACGTAACTTATTAGCATTTCAAAAATTCATTACGAAACACCGTTTAGGTCACAATATAAGAAGCAAATAAAGTGATTCCAATGCAGCCCTTTGGAAGCCTTTTGGATAGAGTGATCCTATCTTCTAGATAAACGGAGACGAGATGCCACACGGTTTCTGAGCCCTTTCTTGATACCGCCTTTACTTGCAGATCTGAGTTGACCCCAAGGCCAAGGTGCCGCCAGAAGGTTTGTTGGAGTTTAAAAATCCATACCCTTTCGGGATTCAATTCCGTGACCTTCCGACTTGTAGCGTATGGCCTTAACTACTAGGCTATGGCTGTCCCTAAATAAAAGTTAAAACAATGAAAAACATGTCTGAAATCTTAATCGCTCTTAAGTAAGTAGAATTGTTTTAAAATCACCTTGTAAGACTTTCGGAAGATGATCATCACTAGCTGTTTAAACGAGAACGGCCTATGAGGCGAGGACGAATGAAGTAGGCCTATAAGGTACGTGTTTAATTGTTTAAACCTGTCTTTCCACTCATATTTTTCCTCACTTGTAAGATGAATATCAGGAAACTTTAAGGCCCAAACTGTCCCCGAACATCATATAGCCATTATAATCATCATAATCATATTTGTCATGTTTAGTACGAATGTGTGTGTGAATGGTGTGTTTCGTCTTAATGTGGCTTTTGATGATATTTTGTTGTGACTTGCAATCAGGACGTATGTGATGAACAGTTTCAGTTCCATATAAAAGGGGTTTTAATATATCATACGTCACTGAAGTATGAGATAATGACTTTTAATCTCTTCTCCGAAGGAAGCGACAATCATGAATTTTTCTTTCTAGATAAATACAATGACTTTCCACACGCTATAAGTAGAATTATTTTATAATAGCTAAGAGTAGTCTTAAAATATAAACTTAATAATGAGAGTAACAGTACATTTATATAAAAGCTATAATATTTTATTTTAATAATAGGCCTACTAATACATCTGAAATGCGTTGTTACTTCAAAATAATTGGTCAAATTGAATTTTGTTCATTAGAAGAACACTAAATAATTATATACGGATGGAATTATTCTACATATTAAATGTAGAAAATGTGATTTACATACAGAATTTGACAACACTAACTTCGGAATTTTACAAAGTACAGCAGTACTTAGATCTCAGAATGTTAATGCGAGATACAAAGCCTTCTTTAATCCACTAATTTAGATAATGCTAACATATAAATAATTAAATCATCATTATCTATACTTCATGGTGCCGTTCATCCGTGTCCATAATAGACTACATCCATCAACATCAACAGAACTGATGTCAGATCGTGAGTCCAGATCCAGATTCCTAAGATAATTTTACAGAACCAACCGTGTGGTAAGTGATCGTTGGGATGAGCTAGGAAGATATACGCCTAGTTGGACTTTTTGTAGAACCGTAACAGTCCTTTCAGGAATACAACACAAGAGAAAGATGATGATAAAGAAATAAATAATTAAAATATTATACAAAATAATGTGCACCGCTATGGTCTCGAGGTAGCGTGTTGCCTTGTTACGCAGCGGGTCCGGGTTCGATTTCCGGTCGGGACAAGCCCCTGGCAGTACTATGACCCTGGAATTGATTCAATCTCTAAAGAAAAGGTCTTCTTCTTCTTCTTCACTTCACGGGCTAGGTAAAAATTGCCTGTTCCACCTCACAGTTGTTCTGTCCATATTTTCACTGGCCTTCCTACATTCCTTGAATCTCTTGGCCTGTAGTTAAATGCTGCTCTTGGAATCTTGTTACATTCATTCTTTCCACATGTGTAAACTATTTCTCTCTATATTCTCTGATTTTCTCATTCAATGTTCTTATATCTTCATTCTTTATCCGATCCAATCTTGTGCAGCCTATTGTTCTTCTAAGGAAGTTCATTTCTTAAATTTTCTGGGGTTTATGACGACCATCATTCATGTCTGACCATCCGGCTGATATCTCGTGCCGATTGTGTCAAAGATAGGGGAAACCGTAACCTGTACAACTTTAGGGCCTCCTAAAGTCTGTAGTGGGATCACTTTACTTTTTACCTTTTTATAGTAGGAACTATACTTAAAACTTATACATTTTGGTTTGAAGCAAATCTCTCGAGTTTTGTTAAAATTATTAATGATAATCACAGAGCAAATTAATTCTACGTATTTTTAATACATGGGATGGATGAAACCATATAAATAAACTTCATAAGAAATATCGTGCCTATAAATCATGTGACTGTAAACAAGTTCTATAATAATGTTAGTCCAAAAAGCACATCACTCTCAACTCTATTTTTCTAAAATATGTTTTGTTAAATTCTTGATATTCCGCCAGCATGTTTACGAAAAGACAGTCAGATCTGAAGGTGTAACGTGTTTAGGCAGTAGTCCATCCCAATAACATATGGATGTCTCTTCCAAAACGACTACTAGGGCTTTATAGACTACTGTTTAAACAGTTCCAAGCTCTACAATGTCTGGATAATAAAGTAAAAAAGATAGAAGTGTCTTCTTCTACTTCAAGCAGAAAACTTCATTGCTGATAGATCCTCAGAATCGCTACTTTATTTGTGAAGAATCGAACTATATTAATTTTAATATAATTACTCTAATTTTGCAATATATTGTACAAAAATTAACAACAGAATAGAACAAATAGACTAAAATGTTTTGGGCATTTAAAAATAATGGAAAAGGAAAGACTACCATAAAGACTGTTAAATTTCATTATACAAGGAAAACGACCACGAGATAGGGAACGAGAAAGATGGATTAACCAAGTGAAGAAAATGTTTACAAGAAAGAGGATAAGACTGGGAACAACTAAAAAGAAGGAAAACATGGGAAGATAGAGGTGGTTGGAGGCATATTTGGAATCGACCTTTCGAAAAGAGGACACGATAAGAGGACGATAATGACGATGATTATGTTTATTGGCACTGCATGCAATTGTTTGAAATTCGTATTCGCGTTTTTATGAAATTAACCACTTTATACACCTACTGTTATTTTTGTATTATTTATAGCGTATTCTATTTTCTTAAATTATACTTACTTACTTACTTACTCACTGGCACTATCGAACCCGTAGGTTCATGGCCGCGCGGACATAAGCTCTCCATACATCCCTATCCTGAGCTAATGCTTTCCAATCATTCCCTGTATAATCTACTTCCCTCAAATCATAGTTAATGTTGTTCTCCCACCTCATTCTTGGTCTACCAACTGGGCGTTTTCCCTCTGGCTTTCCTACAAGAAGCTTCCATGCACGTCTTTCATTCCCCATACGTGCAACATGTCCTGCCCATCGCAGTCTACGAGACTTAACTGTTCTTATTATATCTGGCTTCCTATAAAGACCATGTAGTTCATTGTTATGTAGTCTTCTCCATTCACCTGTCTGTTCATCTCTCTTTGGTCCGAAAATTTTCCTAAGAACTTTATTCTCAAATACTCGTAATCTCCTTTCCTCCCTTAAAGTAAGAGTCCATGTTTCGCACCCATATAATATAACTGGTAGAATAATAGTTTTATATATTTTCAGCTTAACGTTTTTTGAAAGGAGTTGGGACATCAAAAGTCTCTGCAATGCATAATAGCATGCATTTCCAGAATTGAGCCTATGTTTAATTTCTTTGTGCGTCTCATTCCTATTTGTGATTATTGTTCCTAGGTATTTGAATTCAGCCACTTCCTCAAAATTTCCCTCATTTGTCATTAGCTGTCCATTTCCATTATATACTGAATTTCTACCTGTGACCATATATTTAGTTTTACTGATATTTACTTCCAGTCCTAATTTCTTAGTGTTACTCAATAGTGTGTGCGTGTTGGCCTTTAGTATCTCCTCGCTATCGGCCAATAGTACTACATCATCAGCATAAACTAACAGCTTATTAATACCATTCAGTTGTAAGCCTTCCTCATTCTCTAAAGATTTAATGGCATGCTCTAGTACAAAATTAAATAGTAGAGGAGATAGTGCATCTCCTTGCTTCAACCCATTCTGGATTTCAAAAGTGTCTGAAAACTGTTTGCCTACACGCACCCTACTATTTGAGCCATTTAGACACATTCGTATAAGTCTAACTAACTTTTTAGGAATTCCGAACTCCAGCAGGATACTATATAACTTCTCCCTCTTAATTGAATCATATGCTTTTTTGAAGTCTACATATAGTTGATGTACAGTGCCATTATATTCCCATTTCTTTTCTAAAATCTGTCTTATACTAAAAATCTGATCTGTTGTAGACCTGTTTCTTCTAAATGCACATTGATGATCTCCTAGAATGTCATCAATGTAGGGAGTAAGTCTGCTTACTAATATATTTGTAAGAATTTTGTATGAAGTTGAAAGTAATGAGATGCCCCTGTAGTTGTTGCAATCAGTTTTATCTCCTTTCTTATAAATTGGTACGATAATTGATTCCTTCCATTCATCTGGAAGAGCTTCTTTTTCCCAAATCATACTAAGCAACCAGCGTATCTTGTCCATCAATTTTTCTCCCCCTGATTTTATCAGTTCTGCTGGGATCTCATCTGAACCTGATGCTTTATACATCTTCAATTTTTCAATTGCCATTTCAACCTCTAATGCACTTGGCTCTGCGACTAGCATTTCTGCTGTCTGTAACTTATCCTCCTCAATGTCCTGTTCTGTATGTACATTTAATAGCTGATTAAAGTAACTTTTCCATCTATTTAATATACTCCTAGAATCTGCAATCATATCCCCATTTTCATTCCGAATTATGTTTGTTCTAGCCTGAAACCCTTTCTTCTCTATACTAATTCCCTGATATAATTCTCTAATGTTCCTATTTTTTGCATTCATTTCAAGATCATTAATCTTCTCTCTCAAATATTCCCTCTTTTTACTCTTTAGTAACTTGGTGGTTTCCCGTCTAACACTACCCAATTGCTCTAAATTTACCTCATTTGGCTCGTGTAACCATTTCATTTTTGCTAGCTTTCTTTTCTTTACAATGTCGGCACATTCCTCATCAAACCATTTCTTGTTTTGCCTCTTTTTTAAACAACCAATGCTTTCTGATGCTGACAATTTAATAGTATCTCTTATAGCCTCCCATTCTTTATTTATATCAGTTTCTTCTTCGTTTGCCACATTGTCATCTGAAGATTCCAGTACTTCAAATCTATTAGCAATTTTGATTTGGTATTCTTGCCGCATTTCATCATTTTTCAAGTTTTTTAATTCATATTTTACAGAATCATCTTTAGCATTCGTTCCTCTCATAAGTGATAGCCGTTGTCTGATTTTCACTCTGACCAGATGATGATCCGAATTGCAGTCTGTCCCTCTAACTGATCTAACATCAATGATGCTACTGTGCCAGCGTTTATCCACTAATACATGATCTATCTGGTTCCGAGTTTCTCCATCTGGGGACGTCCAGGTGTATTTATGAATATCCTTATGCTGAAATGTTTCTTAATTTATACAATAATAATTTTAATGTAACTTGTAAATACATGTAAACAACTTAATAATTACGCATATATGTGTGGTTTATGGAAATTCGCTACAAGCCGGAAGGTCGAGGCTTCGAGTCTCGGTGAGGTCAGGGTTTTCAAAATGGCTCAAACCTTCTGGGTGGAATATGGCCCAGATATCAACTCAACCTCTAATGAAATAAGTACCAGACGTTTCTTCTGGGGATAAACGCGATCGCCACGCAAAACTGACAACCCGGTTGACATCAAGAGCCGATTTTCTCGGAAAGTGGGTGCCTTAACTTCCTACTACCCCAAGATGTTCTAAGGCCTGTGGTGGGATAACTTTACCTTTTATTATTTTTATGTTTAGTCCTTTATATTTAAGAAAAGAATATAATTGAATTTATTTCTTTACAAGAAAAATAGTCTTAAATTGTTTACATCTTAAAAGACTATGAATTTTTATTTTAATATTTAAAGACTCTCGTGTCGGCGTAATATCGGATCGAAGAATGAAATGAGATGAAATCCCCTATTATTGAAGGTCCGTAATGTTAGATGCCGGCTGATCAAGCCTGTCGCACAAACACAGGGGCAGATGAAGTGGGACGAAATGGATGACATGAATATTGATAAGTATTGGAATTACATTTTTGCAGGTGAAAATGAGAGAATCCCCAGATAAACCTCCCCTGGCTCCGATTCGTTCAGTACGAACTGTACATGGAGTGACCAAGATATCAACTCGGGATACAAAATTGGAGAGCGAATGATTAACATTTGCAACTGGAAACTTCTGCATTAAATGTATATGATTTGTATTTCTGTTATATGGGTGCGAAACATGGACTCTCACTTTCAGGGAAGAATAAATACTACGAGTATTTGAGAATAACGTTTTTAATAGATGAACAGACAAGCCAATCGAGAAGACTATATAACAGTGAATTACCGTACATGATATTTATAGGAAACCAGATATAATAACAGTTATGTCTCGTAAACTACGATAGGCAGGACATGTGGCACGATTGAGGAATGAAAGAGGGACATGGAAGCTTTTTGTAGGAAAACCTGAGGGAAACGCTCAGTTGGTGGACCAATAATTAGGTGGGAGAATATTATGAAAACATGATTTGGGGGTAATATATTATAGAGGAGATAATTGGAAAATGTTAACTCAATATAGGGATGTATGTAGAGTTTATGATTGTGCGGCCTTGAACCTACGGATTCGATAGTCCAATGAGTTAGTAAATTAGTTAATTTGTACAGTATTTTATTAAATTTTATAATTTGACACTATATCGATTCCTACTATTAACTGATATAAGATGACGATTACCTTGCGAGGTGAGCAAATACGTTTCTTATCCTGTGTGAATATTTTAAATTTAGAAAAGTAGATTAAATCTATTTGAACGAGAATTTTTCTTGAGTGCAGCACTCGCTTTATAGAGTGAAGAGAGAATTAACATGGGACTCTGCAAAAAAAAAATAAAGTAATGTAAAATTCTTATCTTTAAAGAGAGAGACAGAGACATCGCAAATTGCTGGGAACACTTATCCTATACAAACCTTTTCCAGGACAGAAATAAATTTCATGCTCGTCACCTTTGAAATGGTAGGAGGGAAAAAAAATGCGCTCAAGAATTCTACACGCGATCTCTGCTGCCAGATACGACGTGTATTTTTAACTGTGCGCATTCCACATTCTCTTATATCATGGAATTAATGTTGCACCTGTGTCCAATGATATTATATTAGAAACATTATAGTTCATGTTACTGTTCAATTTTTTGTAAGAAATCGTAACATTCTTTTACAAGGGTCCTAATTAATGCAATTTGTTGGAGTAAGAATAATCATTATTTCTACTTAGGATTTCCAAGTACGTTTATAATCTTTAAGTGACGATTTTACGAATTAAAATGGGAAAGTGTAAAATTATTGTTTAAAAAATTAGTCGTAGCTTATATGTTGAAATAGTTTACAGTATGTCGGCAATAACTACCATAGCGATACAACCATCAATTGAAAGTTGTAATTTTATATTACTTTAATTAGTTTCTAGAAAATCTTTATCATAAGTAATGCCAAGAGTGATTTCCAAATTATCGATAAATTCACGACTCACGAAGCGAGGAGTGAATTTATCTAGAGAATTGTTTGAAAACAAATCAGAAATATGAGGTTATGTTCATTCACTGCTGCTTGGTCATATTATTTATTGCCAAATAAGATCGCAATATTGTAAGTGGAGAAATAATGAAACACATCAAACTATATATCATAATCAACATTACGGGCTATTAATTATTTTTTTTAGTAAACAACTTAGTAAAATCAAGGAATCTTTTCATTATTTGCTATATTCAATGTATTTGTTGGAGAAAAATAATGCTTTGACCTGTTCAGATCATTAAAAAAGATGTGCTTTCTTCATCACAAAAGAAGGAGCTGATAAAGAGAAATCGATAAAGAACGAGGTGAAACACGACTGTCATTGGTTGTAAAACAACATTCATTGAAACGTGATTGGTCATTGACTAGCATTTGTGGAATGAGTTAAATAGTCAGTGAAATCGTTCACATCGCAAACACTTTTTTTTTACTCTTCCCGAAGTAAAATTCATTTTATTATCACTTCAGCATCAATATGTGTACATTTTTATGTTATTAAATAATTAGTAATAATAATATTAATAATATTAATAATAATAATATTAATAATAATAATAGTAAAGATAATTGTAATAATAATAATAGTAATAGTAATAATAATAATAATAATTTAATACACAAGTGATCTTCTTGGTGATATAATATTAAAATATATATGTAGTCAATATGCCCATTTCACCAATTAATGTTTTAAAATGGTCAACAAGTTTCTACAGCCAAGCTGTCATTCTCAAGACCAGATATTGACTCAGTCAATGTGCAAAGGTGATAACACAGCTAAAAATCACTAACACTAACTTGGTCTTGCGTAATCACAAATTGTTTTTGTTCTTTGTGTACATGTTTCTATGTGATATCTTTCGCATTTCTGTTCACACACTTCGCATATGCATGACATCTTCGGGTCATGGAATGTTTTATCTCTACACATTAGGTGGTGGAATCCATGCACGCTTAATCTTGTGATGACGTGTCGTATCTGGAAATTTGCTTCTGTCCAGTTCCTATCTATCATCGCTCCGGTGCTGAAGAATTCCGGCCATACTTCCTCTCTTTTTCTGCGTAGTCTTTGTAGCGCATGCTTATAGGGTTCTGTGGTTGGTAGTAGGTATGATGTTTTCAAGTCCTCGATAAGGAAGGTCTCCCTTGCCAGTAGGTACACTAGACGGCCTCTTGTCGTTTTTGATACTCCTATTGCCCTTTTTATGTACGTAGCTTTCACTTTTTCCAGTGTGTTCAGATTAGCTTCTGTAAGATGTGGCCATATGATTTCCATCCCGTAAGTTATTATTGGGAGGATCTTTGCATTGAATAGTTTCATCGCTGATTCCAGGCTTAGAGCTTGTATATTGCGTATATCATTTATCGCCATTATTGCTTGCGTTGATCTTTCTGCTAAGTGTTTTGTGAAGCTTCTTCCACTGGGCTGTAAACTAATGCCTAGATATTTAAACTCCTTTACTATTTTGATGTTATCTTTGTCCAGTTTTATTTCTGTTGTGGCAGGGATCTTTCCTCCGTTTCTGAACACCATCATTTTTTTCTTTGTTTATATAGAAGCTGTGGGTTTTACACCATTCTTCCATAGTTATTATGGCGTTCTGAAGTTTAATAATAATAATAATAATAATAATAATAATAATAATAATATCAATATTATTAATAATTGTAATATCAATAGGAATAATAATAGTAGTAACGATAATAGTAATAATTGACTATTACAAAGATAAATACCAACTAGATAGCATAACTCTCACAGGATTGACGATCGGGGCAAGAGGTACTATACCATGATTTTTAGCCAAATTTTGGAATTCCCTAGATTTGGACAGAGTGTATCTTTATAAAATTGCCATCGCCGCCGTTAGAGGATCAATTTCAATTTTTAAAAACCATATTTACAAAATTTCTACTTTATACTATGTATACTTCAATTAGGACTACGATTTGAATTTTTTAAAAATGTATTTACAAAATGTATTTCATCAATTCCAAAAGTTAATTGTCTGTTTCACTTTGTCCTTGTCGCAATCCTCTAATGAGGAAAGTTGTATATAATAATAAATAGTAATAGTAATAATGTGTCATGAATGGGGAATGAAAGATATGCATGGAAGCTTCTTGTAGGAAAACACCCAGTTGGTAGGCCAAAAATGAGGTGGGAGAATAATATTAACCATGATTTGAGGGAGGTGGAATTATACAGGAAATGACTAGAAAACATTGGCTCGGGATAGGGATGTATGGATAGCTTATGTCCACGCGGCTATGAACCTACGGGTTCGATGGTGCCAGTGATTTAGTTAGTTAGCTTTTAATAGTAATAATAATATTAATAACAGTAATAGTAGTAGTACTACTACTACTACTAATAATAATAATATTAATAATGATAATAATAATAATAATAATATTCCTCAAAATGTTATGGGAAACTTTAGACAATTCTAACATTACCAAAAGATTAATAGAAGCTATAAAAGCATTATACAAAGGATCAATTTCGAAAATAAAAGTTGAAATCATATAACAAAGGCATTTACTATTACAAAAGGTTTAAGGCAGGGTTGAAGTTTATCTCCAACTCTATTCAAATTTTATCTTGAAAGAGTACTAAGAGACTGGAAGAAAAAAAAAGTAAAAAAATGAGCATATTAATCCAAAATACAAATATATGTTCACTCAATTTTGCAGACGACCAGGTATTAATAGCACAAGGACACGATGACATAGAATATAAACTTATGGCAAAAAAACTAAAAAAAAGATAATGAAAAATGGGGACTTTATATAAATATGGAGAAAAATAAATATCTGTGTATAGGAAAAGAAATGGAAAATATACATTTGAACAATGGAGAAGAACTAAAACCTAGTATTGAATGCACTTATTTAGGAACAAAATTAGACCATTCAAGCGATAACACAGTGGAAATTAAAAATAGAATCGCACAAACAAAACAAGCAATAAATGCTTTAAACTTTGTTTGGTGTAGCAAGAATATTACACAAAATAGAAAATTGCAAATATATCAAACCATAATTCAGAGCATTTTAACATACGAAGCTGAAGTTTGGCAAATTCCTACCAGGGAAATGAAAGAATTTTAAGTACAGAAATGGACGTTTTAAGGAGATCAGCTGGAAACTCTAGAATGGACAGAATACGAAATATAGAAATAAGGGAAATTATAGGTGTCCAAGCGGAGTCGGACATCATAGACATTATAGAAAAGAAAACATAACAGTGGTATGGCCATGTCAAAAGAATGTCAGAACAAAGATTACCTAAAATTGTTATGCAATGGATCCCAATGGAAAGGAGGAAGAGAGGTAGACTGAAGAAAACTTGGATAGAAGCGTACAAGGGGTACAAGCGGCTATGAATATCAGAGGATTGGAGGAAGATGAATGGATGGACAGAGAGGTACTAATACTACTAATAATAATAATAATAATAATAATAATAATAATAATAATAATCGTACCTATATCTGAATACCTCCAAGAATATAGAAACAATTGGCTAGCCCATATTCAGCGCATGGATCGTCACAGAATACCAAAACAAATTCTTCACTACATTCCTCGAGGCAGAAGATCTGTGGGTCGACCTTTTCGGAGTTGGCGGGAGACCGTAATGGGCCACTGGGCCTAATACTTGAAAGGACGATGACGATGATAATAATAATAATAATAATAATAATAATAATAATTGTAATAATAATAGTAATAATAATAGTAATAAATAATAATAATAATAATAATAATGATAATAATAATAGAAGAAGAAGAAAGGAACCTATTCAACAGGAACTTAAGCTAGCTACCACAACATAATTAAAAAAATTGTCTCTAAGTATTCGCACCTATATGACAACGATATCACGAAATAGATTCCGCCCATGTGTCGAAGGAATATTTCTTTCGAGTAAATTTGGAGATGTACTTTTACTCGGAGGGAAAGTTAAAATAAGTTGGCATCACTTCAAGGGGATGTGTAGCATACTAAAAATCTCTCGGATGTGAAAAAAACACATCCTTGACAAAATTTCCATGTGTAGGAGCTCCCTTTCGGCATGGCATTTAGCCTCATAACAAAAACAGGCAGATAAACATCACAAAACAATTATTTTTAATGGGGCGACTTTTCTAGAAGGACCTTTGCCTATCCACCGACTGCTGGTCTCAGATCCACATGTACAATTTACAAAGGTGAACGATGATCAAGTCAGTACAGGAGTGACATGTGGCCAATGTCAGTGTTATAAGTGTAAATAGGAACCATATTATTTGTTACAACTGGTAAAGAGAATACAGTGTTTTAGGTAAGTGCAAATTTATTATAACATGTTAGAATAAGCCAGCATTTTATTTTAAGTAACTGTAAATAGTTATCACAACATGTTAGAATTAGTCAGTACCATAAGTTTAAATAGGGACCATAACTTCTTTGATTGGTATATTATATTAGTGTGTAAATATTGACCATAGCCTGATAGGATTAGTCGGCTTTAAGTGCAAATAGGAACCATACTTTGTTAGGGTTAATAATGGAGAATAGGTCCTTGTCTTCTTCTTCCTTCCTAGTATTAGGCCAAGGCGTGTTACAATCCTATAGAAAATTTTCCCTCCAGCGTTTCATAGGACGGCCTAGGATCTTCGTCCTCTTGTTATATAATTATAAATTATTAATTTAAATAAATACAAATAATGACAACTCGTTAAAATTAGTCATTGTTATAACTTATGAGTGTAAATAGGAAAACATTGTTAGGTTTAGTAATGACAATATCAAGTGTAAATATTAATCATAACTTGTTTGGGTTAGTCAATGTTATTATAAGTGAGAGTAGGAACCATAGCTTGTTTTAGTATTATTAACAGAGATCAATATTCTAAATGCAAGTATGAACCACAGTAACTAGGATAAGTTAGCATCTTAATCACTGAACATTGTATTTTAAGTAAGCGTAAATGGGAATAACAACTTCATATCTTAACATTAGTAAAAGTATAATTTAAAATCTTAGCCAGGAATTTTCAGAACACACCTATATATGTTATATGTTATAATTAAATTTTTGACATTGAGCAATGCAAGCTTAATATGAAACGATAAAAAAATAAATGCCTGGACGGGATTTGAACCCGTGCTCTGGATTGGTACTCCAGCGTGCTATCCATTACACAACCGGGCAAATCTAACACAAACATTTATTTTTTTTATATTTAGCGAGAACATCGCTACATCTCGTAATAATCTAGAATATATATATATATATATATATATATATATATATATATATATAAGAAAAATAAATGTATGTTTGTATTAGATTTGCCCCGTGGTGAATGGATAGCACGCTGGAGTATCAATCCAGAAGTCCGGGTGCAAATCCCGTCCAGGCATTTATTTTTCTTATCATGTCATATATATACAGGAATGTATGTATGTCTGTCTGTTTGTCCTTTATGCACTACCATACCGTTCATCTGATTGTGATGGGACTTTTTGCAAAATGTTCAGGAGTTTCCCGGGAAAGATTTAGGCTATAAGAGAGTTGTAATACTCAACCCTTTCACCCATAAAATCACCCTTTGTAGTAAAAAACGTGTTTTTTTCGGAACGTTTTGTACACCTAAATGACTTACGCTGGTTAAACCATAACATATACACCGAATTAATGTACACAGAATTGAACATCTAAAAAGAATCTACAAAAATGTCTGCGACAGCATATGTTTAACTTTTACAGATAACTCTTAATAACCATTTTTATCTTTCAGTTCATTCGATGCTAAGAATATCGGGATGACTAGATTCCCGGGCAAGCGAAGTAGCGCACGGGCAGCATTGTTTTACGGACTATTTAACTCATCCACAAATGCTAGTCAATGACCAATCACGTTTCAATGAATTTTGTTTTACAAACAATGACAGTCGTGTTTCACCTCGCTCTTTATCGATTTCTCTTTATCAGCTCCTGCTTTTGTATAAAGAAAGCTCCTCCTTTTTAATGTTCTGAACAGGACAGAACATTATTTTTCTCCAACAAATACATTGAATATAGCAAATAATGAACATATTCCTTTATTATTTTTCTCCAACAAATACATTGAATATAGCAAATAATGAACATATTCCTTTATTATACTGAATTGTTTACTAAAAAAATAAATGGATAACCCGTAATGTTGATTATGATATATAGTTTGATGTGTTTCATTATTTCTCCACTTGGATACATTCGTACAATATTGCGATCTTATTTGACAGTAAATAATATGATCTAGTTGCAGTGAATGAACATAACCTCACATTTCTAATTTGATTTCAAACTTCGCCATTTACATTAAATACATAAATATTTTAAAATAACTGTAGTTAAACAATGATTTGTGAGTAAACAGCTTAATTGTATTCGTTAAATAGTCCTAGCAAATGCCACTCTTAATTTCCAAATTCTCTAGATAAATTCACTCCTCACTTCGTGAGTCGTGAGTTTATCGATAATTTGGAAATCACTCGTGGCATTACTTATGATAACTCTCAATAACCACTTTTGTCTTTCTGCTCATTTATGCCAAGAAGATCGGGATAAGTAGATTCCTGGGCAACGCCGAATAATCAGACTGGCACGCCGGCTATTAGCTAGTATGTATGCTATATATATATATATATATATATAGATGTTTTAATATTGCCAAAAGTATACTAAGGCATGTAATACGATACTGCAGAAATCTATGGTGAAAAATACTTCAAAATAAATTTTTAAAATGTGGCCAGTGTGTTAAGTACCCAGACATTATAGTTTTTTTTTTTCCCAAACTGGAGCCACTACTTATTGTAGGTACCCAGATTCCTCACGATGGTGAGTGGGCACCGATCTCACAATGACTGAAATTCCATGAGATCGCAAGTCACGTAGTTTTGCACTAAGACGTGATCCCTTAGAGTCAGAACACTCGGCTACGATAATTTATTTACGTTTTATAGGCTCAAAATTCATGTCCATACGCAATTCTAAAGCCGAATCCAGTGTAAGGTATTCTTTCTTTAATATCTCACATTAAGTTGCACGTGAGATATATATAAACCTAATACTTAAAACATAATTCTAACGATTTGTATTCAATGTTTATTTTCTTATTTAAGAGCTTTGAAGTAAAATGGACCCATTTGTAGATTAAGAATAAACGAATTAAATAAATGTAGCATGAAATTACCTCATCGTAAACATATTTGACTTTAGTATAATATTTTGTGTTTATTAGGTACATTTGTTTGGTTAATTAAAAGTTATAGGCAATAATTTTTAGAGTAATGTGTTTTCTGGTGGCAAGCAAAGAGCCTTAAAATGGCTGTACAGCTTTAAAACATCACGTGTTTGCCAGAAGCAACTGCCGGGCTGTGAAACCAACACACTTAAGGAGTTTAAAATGGCCATTCGCATGCAAGGAACAAACGAAAAGTGTTTTCGTAAGAAAGAACCGCCACATCTTGGAAATTAGTCTTGTAGGAGAACGGTGAAAAGCACTTGATCCATAAGAATGTCACGATTATTTTTAAAGTAGGTACTAGAGGTATCACATTTCATGTGCTCCCCATTCTTAACCCCTTTTGATATATTATTTATGAAAAGATTTGTGCTTGTCATTTAGGCCTACATGCAATTATAATTAGGGCTATTATTTTGTAGAAGAATATCAAGTTGACAGTCGGACACCAAAGTTAACATGTCAGGCTTAACAAAATGTTCATAATGATTATTTCACGTCCACTGCTGTGGTCTCGAGGTAGGGTGCTGCCTTGTCACGTAGCGGGCGGGTTCGATTCCCGGTCGGGACAATTTCATGGGTGAGGTTTTTTTCGGTTTTTTCTCATCTATAAGACACATGTCAGGACAAGTTAAGGCCCAAACGGTCCCCGAAGATAATCATAATCAGCATCATTCATATTCACCTTAGAATAAATTTAGGATTAAGGACTCTCCTGGCGCACCATTATCATCATCACCCATCATGTTAACGGGGCAGCGTACCTACGCATACCAAGTACTCGAACCTCAGAAGTGGGTTACAATTACGCCAATGCCAGGAAAGAACACCAGAAATGTTGAAATGACAACCTGGGGCTTTGAATAAGTAAAAAAAAAATTCAGAATATATTCATCTAACTAAGCTATTATGAAAACCGTCTCGGTATACGCGTGGCTGGCGCGCACAGCTGCTCCGACTAGGATCCAGGGTTCGAATCCTGACCATTCGAGAGGGATACTGGTGGTGGGCCATACCGGGATTTTTCGGGGTATTCTTCGAAGTTCTCCAGTTTCTCGAATTTCATCCCACCAGAACTCTCCATTCTCCCTTCTCTCCCCTTCATGTCATTTCATTTCTCATTTAGTCATTTCATATCACTTTTAATCTCATTTTATACTAGGAAAATAGTTTGGTTCGCACCCACAGGTGTTAAAAATATGTGATTTTGGGTATCAAGTGCAGACCTACTACGCTTAAACTATGAAAAAGGACAGCGGGGGCCAAGGGGAGGGGTTGTAGTCCCTGCTCGCGACCAGGGGTCGGACTCAAAAATGTCCATATGTGTCATGAGAGAAAACCCCGTTGTGTAGGACCCAGAAACACTCCTACAACTCACATAACTCCGTGGACTAGACTGGATTGAATTTATTCATGATATGTTGGGATGTCACGGTGCTAAGGGCAGTCTGCTCCCCGGTCCGAATAAAGATCTCTATTATGAAAATGATGCTATATCGGTTGTATTTTTAACTAGTTTTATTCAATTTACATTATAACCAGGTTATTCTAATACATTTCTTTTTAATTTCTCAGGAGAGTCTAATTAATTATTTTTACTACGGTTTTGAGGATATAGATATAACACTTTCTGATCACAAAATGAATATTTTATATGTGAAACCGATAACAAGAAGGAAGTATAACATCTTGGAACAAAAATGAAAAGTGGAGTTATAACAAATGTGTTCTAAGCTGACGAATAGCCATTTCAGAATTTTCTCACATGCTAATACACCTGTCTTTAGGGGAATCAGATGTAATAAGAATATTTAATTCGCTTAGACTACAATGGGCAGGACATATGACACCAACGGAGAAGGAAAGAGGGGCATGGAAACTTCATATAAGAAATCTACAATTAAAGCGCTAAATAAGTAGGTCAATAATGAGATTCAAAAATAATATTAATCACTAGCTAATACCCGGCGTGCGCTGCTACTCCTAAATGAATGTTAATGTGTTTTTACCACCAGCCGAGCGCTGTTATACTCTACTTTCTTGTTGAGTTTTTTAGATGTTCAATTCTGTGTATTACCCGTTCAAGGAGTAAGCGCAGTTGTTGACGGAGGGCACTGCAGTCGTGTTTATGTAGAAATAGAACACGTGACACTGCTATCTATGAGTGCTGAGGGGAACGGGACATGGGACGCTGACAGTGAACACTGCCTTAGATGACGTCACGTGTAGCAACAAAGAGAGCTTCTCAATTCTTCCGCCTGCACAGATATTTTGAACGACTAATACATTAATCTGTGTATTTGTTATGGTTTAGGCAGTGTAAGCCATTTAAGCGTCAAAATAGGGACTTTATTTCATATTTTTCACTATAAATGGTGATTTTTAGGGGTGAAATGGTTGAGTATTACAACTCTCTTATAGCTTATGTACATTCCCGGTATCTCCTGAATATTTTTCAAAAAGCCACATCTCAATCGGATGAAAGGTATGGCAGAGCACGCTTGCCCGGGAATCTATTTATCCCGATCTTCTTGGTATAAAAAGAAATTCAAAGCGCGACAGGCCTAGAAGGCTTTTGGCTGACCAGACGGCTGTTGTCCTCACATCCACATGTGTTAATCACAGAGGTAGATGATCATCTAGCCAGTGTAGGGTGACATGCGATCAGCCGTTATAGCTGGTATTCTCAACCTGGAGTCGCTATTTATTGTAGCCACCCAAATGCCTCAAGATGCTGGGTGGGCACCGCATAGTGGGCCAGTAACGAAATCTAGCCGGAAAAAAAGTATTTTACTAACTCTCGTCAGTTCATCCTTCTTCGCTCTAAAATTATTGCCAGATGACTATTCTTCACTTATCTACAAAGGAGGATCGAATTCTAAAACTTATGTAGACAATATAAACATCGGAAGTTGCCGATAGTTAAGAGCTCATCTGGTCCGCATCCCAGTTGTGTACCGAGCTGTAGAAATAAATACGTTTTGCATTAAAGTTCAGTGAGTTATTCTTCTTATTCTATATGAATACTTCACCTCAAGGTTTGTACTTTTCATTGATATATTTAACATGTTTCTATACAACCAGATATTGTGTTAAATACACATGGAATCATACCTTCGAAACACTAAAAAAAATTGCACAATCGTTTTACTTTAATTTGAGCTACGAAAAAACATTTCTGAACAGTAGTACAAATTTTAGTTAGAATATACAGTGATTTATGGACTTCAATTCCCGCACATTAACATGTGTGCAGATTATTGCGTTTTTTTTTGTAATTAGCTTTTTTATTAGAGGAGGCGGCCGGCAGCTGAGGCCTGTCGTTGTGCGCAGATAAATGTTTGATTTAATATATAGAGAAAATTGATCGATAGAGGCAATAAGTGATCCTCTATTAATAAATTACAGTTAGGGAATGTTCGGAGAATGTTTTTAAAATATTTTTAAAAACAGTTTTTAAAAGCGATTTTCTAAAACTTAGGAAGTTGTGCGAGAGAAAATAAAGTTAGATTTCTACTGCAATATTCTGATTGGCTAAAAGCAAATGTAAACTTTCCCCATTATTAAGAATTTTGAACACTGATAGTCGTTGGAAAATCCTGTTTCATCTGCTTATGGAATTGTAAGACCCAAAATATCTTTCGAAGAGACTGGAATAAAAAAAAAACTTATTTTTGCTGAAATATCTGTCTTGGGAAAGGTAGCATAACAAATTTGCTTCCCTAGAAACATTATATGGTGGATAACATATCACAACCTCTCTTTTGGCACCTATTCTTATGTTAATATTTCGACATATTGATATTTTATTGTCAAAAAAGACTGCTTCGTCCAACATAGAAGATAGGGGTGATTTGTAATATTTATTAATATTTTCAAGCTATTTTTTGTTTTTTAGTAATTTCTTTAAAACATCAGCAGTATCCCGTTTACCATATGACCAAATTAATATTTCTGTTGTAAGAGCAAGTTCATCGCGAGAGATTCCTGCTTAAGCGAACATTTCTTTTATTCCAGCCTCTTCGAAAGTAATTTTGGTCTTCCAATTCCATAAGCAGATGGAACAGAGTTTTCCAACGACTGTCATTGTTCTAAATTAGTTCTTAATAACGGGAAAGTTAACATCCATTCCTAGCCAATCAGAATATTTCATTAGAATTTTTTTTCTCGCGCATAACTTCTTACGTTTGAGAAAATCTCTTTTCAAAAAAATATTGATTTTTATTATCATTTAAAACATTCTGCTAATATCCCCTTACCCCTAATTCGTATATTAAATGATAACTATCATTTTTTTCCATATTAAATCAAACAATTATTCTCTGCGCGTTACGGTAGGTCTCAGTTGCTGGCTGCTTCCTGTAATGAGAAAGCTAACTAAAAAAAAGGAATAATTTGCACACGTGTTATTGTGCGTAAATTGAAGTCCTTAAATCACTCTATATTATAACTAAAATTTGTACTACTGTTCAGAACTGTTTTCCGTGTAGCTCAATTTAAAATAAGATGATTGTGTAAATTTTTTAGTCCTTTGGAAGGTATGATTGCACATGTATTTACTATAATATCTGGTTATATAGAAAAAAAACATTAAATATATCAATAAAATTACAAACCTTGAGGTGAAGTATCCACATAAAATAAGAAGAAAAGCTCACTGAACTTGCTAATAACGCAACTGGGATATAGACCAGATGAGTTCTTAACCATCGGCAACTTCCGATGTTTATATTGTCTTCATAAACATTAGAATTGTACCCTCCTTTGCAGATAAGTTGAGAACCGTCATATAACAATTATATCTTCTTCTTCGGCTTCCCTCCCCCTTTAAGGTTTGCCGTCTTCAGTTTCCATTTATCTCTATCATTCCAATCTCCCTCTTCCAAATTCCTATCCTCCATTATTGTTCTGACGTAGGTTTTCCATTTCCATCTTGGTCTGCCACGTTTATTTCTTCCAGGGGGTGACCATTGGTGTATATTGTTTGGCCGTCTTTCATTTTCCATTCTTTGTGCATGGCCATACTATTTTTTTCTCTCTCGCAACTTCCTATGTTTTAGAAAATCGCTTTAAAAATTGTTTTTAATTTTTTAAAAAAAGATTCTCCGAACATCCCCTAACTGTAATTTATTAATAGAGGATCACTTATTGCCTCTATCGATCACTTTTCCTCAAATATTAAATCAAAAAATTCTCTGTTCGAGAAGATAGGCCTCAGCTGCCGGCCGCCTCCTCTAATAAAAAAGCTAATTACAAATAACGCAATAATCTCCACACATGTTATTGTGCGGGAATTGAAGTCCGTAAATCACTCAATATTATAACTAAAATTTGTACTACTATTCAGAACTGTTTTTTTCGTAGGTCAATTTAAAGTAAAACGATTGTGTAAATATTTTAGTGTTTCGAAGATATAATTACACGTGTATTTAACACAATATCTGGTTGCATAGAAACATGTTAAATATATCAATGGAAAGTACAAACCTTGAGCTAAAGTATCCATAGAGAATAAGAATAACTCACTGAACTTTAATGTAAAACCGTATTTATTTCACCAGCTCAGTTCAGATGAATGGATTGCCGGACCAGATGAGTTCTTAACTAACGGCAACTTCCGATGTTTATATCGTCTACATATATTTTATAATTCTACCCTTCCTTTGCAGATACGTGAAGAACAGTCATCTGGCAATAATTTTAAACTGAAGAAAGGTGAATTGGCCAGAGATAGTAAAATATTTTTTTCCAGCTAGATTTTGTATCTGGCCCACTGTGCGGTACCCACCCAGTATCGCGAGGCATTTGGGTAGCTACGATATGTAGCGATTCCAGATTGAAAATATGAGCTATAATGGCTGGAGGATCCGACATGCTGACCACATGTCACCCTACACCGGCTAGATAATCGTCTACCTCTGTGATTAACACATGTGGATGTGAGGCCAACAGCCGACTGGTCAGTCAAAAACCTTCTTGGCGTGTCGCGCTTTCGAGTTTTCTTTTTTTTTTTTTGATACCAAGAAGATCGGGATAAGTAGATTCCCGGGCAAGCGTGCTCTGCCATACCGTTCATCCGATTAAGATGGAGCTTTTTGAAATATGTTCAGGAGAATCCGGGATGAACATAGGCTATAAGAGAGTTGTAATACTCAACCACTTCACCCCTAAAAATCACCCTTTGTAGTGGAAAAACGTGAAATAAATTCCCTATTTGACGCATAAATGGCTTACGCTGCCTAAACCATAACAAATACACAAATTGATGTACACAGAAATTGTACAAAAAAGTAGAGTATGACAGCGCTCAGTTGGTGGTAAAACACATTAACATTTATTTAGGAGCAGCAGCGCACGCCGGATATTAGCTAGTAATATATATATATATATATATATATATATATATATATATAATATATATATATAAATGTGCGTGTGTGTCTGTAATAAATAAAAAGTAAAAAATCTTATTCTTCTGAAAGTATAAACCAATAATAATAATAAAATAATAATTCTGTACAAAGAAATTAAACATTGGCTCAATTCTGGAAATGTTTGCTACTCGTATTATGCATTACAGGGACATTTGTCGTCCCAACTCCTTTCAAAAAATGTTAAACTGAAAAAAAAAAAATATATATATATAACTATTATTCTCCCAGCTATATTATATGGATGAGAAACATGAACTCTTACTTTAAGGGGAGAATGAAGATTACAATCATTTAAGATTTAAGATTTAAGAATAAAGTTCATACGAAAAATTTTGGACCTAAGAGAGACAGTCGAATGGAGAAGACTATATAACAGTTAGTTATATGATGTCGATATAATAAGAATAGTTAAAGAGGGGCATGGAAGCTTCGTGTAGGAAAACCAGAGGGAAAACACCCAGATGGTAGACTAATAATGAGAGGTAGAATAACATTAACCATGATTTGAGGGAACGTAGTTTATACAGTGGATGATTGAAAAACATGCTCAGGATAGGGATTATGGAGAGCTTATGTTCGTGCGGCCATTAACCTACGGGTTCGACAGTGCCAGTGAGTTAGTTTCTATTATTATGATCATCATCATCATCACCACCACCCATATAGTTTAGGTCTGTTAGCCTTTGTGACATCAGGAAGTTTTAAAGCAGTCTTCTACGTCTTCCTCTTTGTTTCTGGTTTACAATGTAATATATAGAGTTCAATACCCCAGATTGTCCTTTTTGATATTTCTGGTGTTCTCTCCTGGCATTGGCGTAATTGCAACCCAATTGTGAGGTTGGCCCCGATGATATCATGGGTGATGATGATGATAGTGGTGCGCCAGGAGAGTCCTTAATCCTAAGCTTAATCTAAGATGAATATGAATGATGATGATTTCGATGGCCATATGATGTCCGGGGACCGTTTGGGCCTTAAAGTTTCCTGACATTTGTCTTACAGGCGAGGAAAAACCCCGATAAAAACTTCACCCAGGAAACTGTCCCGACCGGGGATCGAACCCGGGCCCGTTGCGTGATAAAGCAGGTCGCTACCTCGAGACTACAGCGGTGGACTACAATCTAATATCAACTTAGGGAATACGAGTAGGCCTATATTATATCCCATCCTGTTAATATAGTCATCCATTCTATGTTATGATATTCAATTTTGTAGTTATATTGAAAATATTTAGATATAATTTTTTTCCTGATATAATAGTATTTTTCACCTGGTCTGCAAGTTTATAAATATACTATTTTCGTCGACGCTATCGTCATCATCGCAGTAATTATTATTACAGTATTATTATTATTATTATTATTATTATTATTATTATTATTATTATTATTATTATTATTATTATTATTATTATTATTCAAAATTGTCAGAAAATTTGATTATGGGTTCGAAAGTTTTAAATTAGTAGACTAAATAAATAGAACGCAATATAATTTTAGTAACAGATACGATTAAACCTAACAAAAATATTGATATCGCGCTTTGAGCCACCACAAAAGAACTTACCAAATACGATGACAAAGGTCATCTTGACTGTCTTCACTTTTGCTTTTGGAATGATGCCTCTGGAACTAGCTCTCCTGCTGTCGTGATCTTCCTGTTGCAGCTGCTGATGTCTCAACATTCGATGTTTGCCACTAGACTGCAGGTAACTACTGCTAGCACTATCTGCAACAACACAAATCTCTGTTTTTACAACTATCAAGGGCATCAAAATTTAATTGTATATTTTAATTATGGATGAAGTACATTTATTAAACAAATTTTTAATTTATAGAATTTTCTCTGAAATATAATAATTACTTACTTTATATTAGGAATAACGATTACGAGTAGGCCTATTTAAGAAAAAATATCTTAATGAGAGCAATGGGCGAAGTGTTTATTTTCCACACTTTTATAGATAGAAACTTTATTTTAGGTACATATACTGATGTTGGTATAAATAATGAAATCTAAGTTTCAGTTATGTACCATCAATAGTTCTTAAATTATTTAGATTTTAGTTTTAAGAAAATATGTTTTTTTTTTCAAAATCTATCTCCTTTGTTATGTCTGAGGTAAAATGCTTAAAGAAGTTTGGATTCAATAAAATGTGTAAAATAATACATTAATTTCAAAATTTTCATTGTTCTCCTAGGAGAAATGTACTCGACATTCATTTTTTATATTTTTGGTATAGATCATCATATATTTTATTTTGTATTTTGATAATGTCTTAATATTTAGAAATTATGACTACCTCATTTCATTAAGTAGATTGTTCAGAACATCCTGTAAAAAATTCAGACCCATGTTGTAAAATTTATAGGAGATGGTAGATTTTGAATATAACTAAACGCGCTTTAAGTAAAGTAATCTCACTACAAGCCTCAGGAGGCCCTTGGGGTAGTAGGAGGTTAAGGTTCCCACTTTTTCTGGACAATTGGCACTTGATGTCAGCCGGGTTGTCAGCCCTGCGTGACGGCCGCCTTTACCTCCAGAACAAGTGTCTGGTACTCATTTCCGTTATAAACTGACTCGATCCCAGGCCATAGTGCCGCCAGAAGGTTTGGGTCAGTTTAAAAATCCTGACCATACCGGGACTTGATACCTCGACCTTCCGGCTAGTAGCGCAGTGCCTTAACCACCATGCTATGGCGTGCCCTAAACGCGCTTTATATAGAGATAAAAAAATGAATTTTAAAGTTTTCATGCACGTTAAGCATAGTAATTTGAAAATAGACTATAAATAGTATGATTAGGTACAAGGAGAATTTAGAATGAGAGAAAATACTAAACATGATAGACCAGCAAGCAATACCCATAAAATACAAATTACCATTGTAGCTGAAGCCCCTGAAATGGGGATTTGAAAAGCGCAGTCATTTAAATATGACATAATTATACTATGTTCTATCATTATACTACGTTCTAAGTGTCATAGGTTAATGAAACTTTGGCAATATGTAAGGAAAGGTACATACTTTTTTCCTGCAAAAAAACAAATATTGTGATTTTTATCCAAAAATTATCAATTTTCACCCATTGTCCCATAAAAAATTGGACCAAGGAGAATAGTGAAAACTTCATAACAGTGAGGAGCATGATTTTTATGGGAAGCTATATGTAATATGAACAGTCAAGCCTCATAGTTTGCAATAGTCAGGGTATATGACACTTAGGGAATAAAAGAGGACCTGAAAATTCCTAGTAGGAAGACCAGAGGGGAATTTCCCCCTATGTAGGGCAAACATCAAGTGGGAAAATAACATTAGCCATGTTTTGAGTGAGGTGAATTATAAGGGAACGATTGGAAAATATTAGCTTAGGATAGGGATGTATAGAGAGGTTAAGTTCATGTGGTCATGAACTTCCGGATGTGAGAGTGCCAGTGAGTTTTCTCTAAATCACGAATATTAAAAAAAATACTTTTAACGATACGTAGGCTAATAACTGTATAAGAGGAAACGTACCGTAAGATATATGTTTTTTTTTTCAATATACGGGTGAAACTTAATTTCCTATACTAATTATGCTTTCAAAATGTATTTCTACATTGTAAATAACTTTTAAGGGACATGGTATTCATTCGTACACTTCCAAGCAGCAGAATTTCCTGGTGTAGTCATGGGTAAATTAGAATGCAGAGTATGGCAGACTACGATACGAGGGATTTAGAATACATTAATATGTACGTAATTAGCGGAGGAAGGTTTCGCAGTCGATCATTAGAGGTGGTATTAGTACAAGATCCTAGTTTCATCAGGGGCTTAATGATCAATTCTGGAATTTTGTCATTAATATATATATATATATATATATATATATATTTCGATGTTGTAATTAAATTTTGACATTATTTAGCAAAGAAGTCGAAATATGGCGTGAAAAGGAAAATTAACACCTGAATCAAGTTCAAATTCCGGTTCAGGCGTTACTTTTTCTTTTCATGTTATATCTTCATCATCCGTCGTGAATTGGGCCTTTGTAGACCTGTTTTAGCCCCATCTAGCAGTCTTTTAAGAGGTCTTCCTGGTCGACGATACCCTTTGGGCTTATATTGCATTTCTTGAATTATCCATTCTTTTTTACATGGTCTAGCCATTTTAATGTATATTTGTTGAAATTTTGTTCTACTGATTTTACTTCTAATTGTTCTAGAATTTCTACATTACATACGTAATTTCCGTTGCTTTGATTCTGCTCCTGTCTCTTTTTCTTAATATCCAAATCTCTCTTGCGTATAAAAGGGAGGGTAATGCCAAAGTATTATATATTCGTATTCTTATGGACTTCATGTTTATATATATATATATATATATATATATATATATATATATATATGTCCACCGCTGTGGTCTCGAGATAGCGTGCCCGGGTTGGACTCCCGGTCCGGACAGTCTCCTTTTTTCGGTGTTTTTCCTCACCTGTAAGAAAAATGTCAGAAAACGTATGGCCCAACGGTCCCTGAAATTCATCCGGCCATCATCATCACCCTTATCATTATCATCATCATCCTTCACCAGAGTGGAAAGCAACAGGAAGCTAGCACACCTATAATTCCCTAGTAAAGCTGCAAAGCATAGCATGAATGTGCTATGATTACAGTGAAAGACCTGCCCTCCAGCAGAATTACTATGGATGGATGTACATAATATAAAAAAATATATATATATATGTGTGTGTGGTGGTGTGTGTGTGTGTGTATTATAATTCTGCTGCAACATCATCATCATTATGACTTTCCTACGATCAATGTACTAGGCTCTAATTCTCTTCCTCCAAATCTCCGCAATCCCGGTCCTGCAATCTTTTTACATTCAGCAATTTGTATACATCTTGCAGCCAGATGCTTTTGATATATCTCAATCTTTCTTTTCCACTGGAATCCAATCCAAAACTCTTCATGGTAACCTCTCATCATCCTATTCATTATACATATCCATACCATTGGAATTGTCTGTATTTTACACAATCGACAATTGAATTGTATTTATTCATATGTTGCCTAATCACTTAACTTCTTATTCTGTCCAATACTTACTTACTCACTGGCACTATGGAACCCGTAGGCTCATGGCCGAGCGGACATAAGCCCTCCATACATCCCTATTCTGAGCCAATGCTTTCCAATCATTCCTTGTATAATCTACTTCCCTCAAATCATAATTAATGTTATTCTCCCACCTCATTCTTGATCTACCAACTGGGCGTTTTCCCTCTGGCTTTCCTACAAGAAGCTTCCATGCACGTCTTTCATTCCCCATACGCGCAACATGTCCTTCTCATCGCAGTCTACGAGACTTAACTGTTCTTATTATATCTGGCTTCCTATAAAGACCATGTAGTTCACTGTTATGCAGTCTTCTCTATTCATCTGTCTACTCATCTCTCTTTGGTCCAATAAATTTCCTAAGAACTTTATTCTCAAAAACTCGTAATCTCATTTCTTCCCTTAAAGTAAGAGTCCATGTTTCGCACCCATAACTTATAATATAACTGGTAGAATAATTGTTTAATATATGTTCAGCTTATCTAATATTCTAATATACTTGTTTAATGGGGTTAACTCATGTACATTGTCATCATAACATAATTTATAATTGGCTTGGCCATCGTAATTATCAACATCATCATCATCCTTCACCGGTGTTGAAAGAAACGAGAACCTATTAACCATACCTTACAATTATTCCCTAGTAAAGCTGCAAATCATAGCATGAAAGTGCTATGATTGTAGTGAAAAACCTGCCCTAGGTCAGAACACTATACAATAGTTCTTGGATGTTATTTCTTCTTATGGTTAGTATTTATTTTCTTTAACGACGCTCTTTAACAGCTGAGTCATTAGCGTCACAATTAAATATGGGCGTTAATAAGCCGAAAAAAATATACAAATCCCTCTTACTTCAGGATTGAGACTGTTTTACGTGCCATAAATCTATGGCACAATACTCAAGGCTTTTTTCCATTCCGAAGGAAATCATGGTCAGGATTTTTTTGCCTTTTTAAAACCCATCAATGCCAGCCGGGATTGAACCTGCGCTCCATGGAACCGGTATCCACTAGTGTCTATGAATATTTCCTATGGAGTAGCACGTGGTACGTATTTTATTATATCCCATCTTTCTAAGATGTGCATTTTGTTATAACATATCTGGGTTTGAGTTTTTGCTTTGTAATTATTTCAGGTCTAGTTTGAATCCGAACCAGCTAATATACATCCGTTAATAATATTATCAATATGTTATAAACAACTGAAATCTATTATTTATTACTCAAATTTTGATAGGTAAACAGAAAATAATTATATTAGTTTTATAATAGGCCCTATCAATAATACTTTAATAATAATAATAATAATAATAATAATAATAATAATAATAATAATAATAATAATAATAATAAATACTTTGATTAGGATGTTGTACAGCGTTTTTATTCTTCAACGAAAAAAAATTAAAAACAATATATAATAGTTCACTATTTCATTTTCTTCCTCCATTGGTCCTATCCAACGCATCTGTGTTCTACAGGTCTTTCAATTCCATACATCATCTTGCTCCATTTATCCTAGTTTCTATCTGATCTCCTTTCCTGTTTCTCCCATCTGGTCCATCGCATCATTTCCTTCGGTGAGTCTTCTATCTTTCATTCTAATTATATGTCCAAACCATTGTAATATTTTTATTGTATCATATATACTCCATCTCTGACATTCATTAAACGTCTTATTCCTATATTCCTTATTTTTCTTTCCTTGATTTTCTAGTTGATATTATAAGGGAGACTAACTGTACCAGCTCTGAATGTTTCCATTCTGTAGTCTATTTATTTATTTCCAAAACTTTCAGCCCCATAATAATAATAATAATAATAATAATAATAATAATAATAATAATAATAATAATAATAATAATAATAATAATAATAATAATAATATTTATTATTATTATTATTTATTTATTTATTTATACACAGATTTTTAATGTTTACACATAATTCTGTGCTTAAAGTTTTATTTTCCTTCTCCACTAGTCTCTATCTATTCACTCTTAATAATAATAATAATAATAATAATAATAATAATAATAATAATAATAATAATAATAATAAAATAAATACAAATCCGCCAAAGCCTGCCCAAAGCTAGGTTGGAAAAGAGTTATATATATATATTTTTTATGTCTGTGTAAGAGATATGTCTAGAAAATATAATGTTATGGCAATACTAATTACTTCACAATATTTTCTACATCACTTACTTTTTGCGGATGACCAAGTTCTAGCAACTCTGGATATAGAGGATGCTTTTCATATGACAAGAAAATCGGTTGAAGATAATAAAAAGTGGGGATAAAATATTAATTTTAAGAAAACTAAATATTTAAATTGAAGATGGAAGATGATCAAAAGTTGGAGACATAACAAGAATAAATTCACATATTCAATAAATTTAAGATCCATTTTAGAAACTGATGGATGAATAAAAAAAGTATAGGTACAAAAATAATTATTTTGTTGAATTCAGTTATTTGAAACAAGAATATTGTAAATAACACAAAAAAGAACAATTTTAATTAATTAGTTCAAAGTTAATGTTTTGTGGAGCTGAACTTCGATATTAGAAGGCCACTTGTAGTTAAATTGTTTGCTACAAAAATTGACTATTGGCATAGACCAGCAAGAAAATCAAGAATGGATAAAATTAGAAACCAAAGAATTAGAGAGGTGATGCAAGTGGATAAGAATATTCTTGGAGTGATTTAGGAACAAAATTTGAGATGTTTTGAAAATGTTAAAAGAATGGGACAAGACATAATTCCAAAAATTATTTTGGAATTAAATGCTAAAGGCAGAAGAAAACGAAAACCCCAGGAATAATGGATGGATTAGATTAGAGGAAGTATGAGTAAAATGGTATTAACGGAAAATATGCTCAAGACAGGAATTTTTGGAAGAATAACATTGCTTTATGTTCAAGCAAAAACTATTGTAGGCCTAGTATAGCAAACAAATCCTTAAAAAAAAGGAATACTTATTATTCTACATATTGATAGCAGTCCAAATGTTTCTTATTTAATAGGCCTACGTATAAAAGTACGTACATGAAGATATTGCCACTTGCATTTAGCTCTGACCTGTCTGATCGGAGAATTTGAGAAATATGGTAAAATTTGATTGAAGTTTTGGGATTTTTCACCAGTAAATATTAACAATAATTACAATTAGCAATGAGATGCACAAATAAATTAAACTTAGGTTCAATTCTGGAAATGCATTCTACGTATTATGCATTACAGAGACTGTTGTCGTCCCAACTCCTTTAAAATGTTAAACTGAAAGATAATATATATAACTGTTATTCTCCCAATTATATGGATGCGAAACATGGACTTTTATTTTAACGGAGGAAAAGAGATTACGAGTATTTGAGAATAAAGTTCATACGAACATTTTTAGACCAAAGAGAAATGAATGGAGAAGACTACATAACAGGGAGGTACGTGGTCTTTACTGGAAGCCATGCATAATAAACACAGTTATATCTCGTAAACTTGCTATGGGCATGTCATGTGACACGGATGGGGGATGAAAGAGGTGTATGAAAGTTTTTGTAGGAAACTGGTAGACCAAGTTTGAGGTGGGAGAATAACATTAACTATAGTTTGAGGGAAGTAGATTATACAAGGGACGATTGGAAAACATTAGTTAGGATAGGGATATATGGAGAGCTTATGTCCGAGCGACCATGATCCTACGGGTTCGATAGAACCAGTGAGTTAGTTAGTTAAACATTAACAATATTATTGGCTCCAATGTAATTTTAAAAGATAAATAATTGATCTAGTTACTTGTCTCTGCACTATAAAGATAATTTTAGCTACATTTATGCAATATAGGCAATTAGTTATACTGAGAGTGGAGAGAGAGACAATCTTTAGAATTGGAATATAAACCATAGTCTGAATCTTGAAGAAGAAAATAATAATAAAAAACAACAACAAATTACGAATGAGCTCCAATCAGATAGGAGATCGTTTAAAAAATCGAAAGAAAGAAGTGTTCATATTTTTCCTGTAAGCTAAGAGAATGGGATGAGAGTTTATAAAACAACTTGCAAGTTTCGTCTAACAAAGATTTTACTCAAGAAAGAAGTGGCTGTAGCAAGACATTCAGAACAATAGAATGGATCTTGAAGAAGGTTCGCAAGTGAACAATAGAGAATGGAAAGGGTAAACAGATAATGACCTTGCAACAAAATAGATAAAAAAAGAAGGCTAACTTAACGTTAAAAAAGATACAGAATGGACAAAAAATGCTAGTATGTCTTATAACATGAGATACAAAACATGCCAAAACAAAACAGAGACATTTAGAAAAGAAACTAAAAACGCTTGGTTAAAAGTCGGAAAAATGTATTAAGGAAAAGCGAACTGAAATGATCTGACGGGATTTATTTTCCTTTTTGTTGTTTTCTTTTATAAAAGAAGGGCGGAACCACAAAAATGATCTTGTTTCCTATATTCACACCAAGACTTCCTGGTTTCGAACCTCAGTTGGAACTAAGCCCAACTAAATAACTGGTACTTTTCTATTTTCGTATATACTTAGAGAAATACATTTATCAGATGTTCATACAGACTTCCATTACGGGTTATTAACCGGAAATTCAACAAAATTCAACGATGCAAATCCTTTATAATAGCAAAGCTCTGTATTGCACATTTAGTAGATATGAATTTTAATGCCTTTTCCTTTTGATTAATATGCTACTGATGCACAGGATGTTTGTAAAACGCGTAAACTATATGATATAAATAGAACGAGTTTTTTAAAGACATAATGTCTTTTTATATGTTTTCTGTACCTGTACATCCTGTACATACGTAGAACAAGTATTTAAATACATAATGTAATTTTATATGTTTTTCTGCGCCTGTATATCCCCATGTGGGAGGAGAGTTTTCCCTTCTAGGTGTTACTTCACCAAGACTACTTTTTTTATTAGAAATATTCCAGGTTCTCCTTCAACTCAAATCATTTGTCGCCAGAGGTTTTTTCTATCTAAAACATCTTCTTCCCTCAAATTCTAACTTCCATACTTTTCGTCACTCCATCTAGGTCTGCCTCCTCCACTTCTTTCATTAGTTTTCCAATCAAGGATCTTCATTGGTATTAATTTACTTGCTGCTTTTACTATGCTTAATTTCCTACATATGTCAGCGAGTAATAAGTGGTTAGCTCATCGTTCCAAGGGTCACCTACTTAGAAACTAAGGTGTTACTTGGATTGGAGAGGCGAAATAAATTTTGCTCGGATGCTATAATTTATGCTTGAAGTTGTTTTACGAGCCCGGAAATCTTCAGATTCGGACCCACGTCTTAAAGTCTCTTGGGAGACTTAGCCTTTGGATTTTTCCATCCTAAAAATGCATCGACTTCGGCCGGATTTGAAACCGCGACCTTCGGTACTAGAGGCAAGGATCTCTAACAGTAAGAAATATAGATAATATTAATAACATTTCAACCTTACTCACGAAAGCATTATACTTAGAGGAAGTATTTGAAGAAAAATATAGGATTAACGAAAAAAGTGTAGGAGCTTCAAGCATAAATTAATATTTAAGAGGCCCAAGAAAGATCAATTGGATATCCAAATAAAGATGGTGTGATCCACAATAGGTTACATGGTCTAACACGTGACTGGAATGTAATATTCATTTAGACTAGTTGTGATGGTTTCACTAATATGGATGTAGAAGTTCTTAAAGGATCTGAAATTATAACCATATTTCCTTAAATGTAAAATTAATAATTGTATATATATATATATATATATATATATGTGTGGACTAAACAATCTGTATCATGTAAATGATGTAGTTGATAACGTCAGAGGAAGTACAGGATGAGGCATAAACACCTGATAGTTTTTAAAATAATTTTATCACTGCTTCGTCAAAGATATATTTGAATTATGTCGAAATATATACAATTTTATGGAGTTTTATATGGGATTGTTCTCTGGCTTTTCAGTATTTGTTTAGAAGTTAGTAACAGAGTTGGCAATGGTGGTCATCATTTGACAATGCAGTACAATGGAATATTGGCATGTAATGGAACGAATTCAGTCAGGAAGATCAAACTCCGTTACACCTATTCATCAGAATGTTCACAGTTGCAATGTACCCTCTAGGAACAATGTGTCAGTGTGGGTTAGAAAATGTTGAAAACTAGGTTTTGTACACGATGCAAAACTGCAAATTGTGTCACTCATCAAAACTTGCATGATAACTCTACAAAATTAAGCTTGCTCACGAAATAAAGAAGCCAGATTTCACTCTTCTAATGTTTATCAATCTGTATATTAATAAGCTTATTTTTTTATATCAGATGAAAGTTCTTCTTAAAGGATATGTTAACAAGTCGTTACTGAACCATGTCATATCAAATTCCATGAAATCGTTAATGTTTCAACATGACTCAAATACAGCTTGTACCAAGCTCACAGTGTTAACATCATTTTTAAAACCATCAGATATTTATGCCCCACCCTATACTTGCAGTCAATTTTGCAATGAAATAGGGAATTAACCAAAAGTGGCGGAGCTTCAAGCATAAATTATATTATAATAATAATAATAATAATAATAATAATAATAATAATAATAATAATAATAATAATAATAAGTGTAGTAAAGTGATCCCACTACAGGTCTCAGGAGGCCCTTGGGGTAGTAGGAGGTTAAGGCTCCCACTTTTTCTTGACAATCGGCACTCGATGTCAGCCGGGTTGTCAGCCCTGCGTGACGGCCGCCTTTAACCCAGAACAAGCGTCTGGTACTCATTTCAGTTAGAGGCTGAGTCGACCCCAGGGCCATAGTGCCGCCAGAAGGTTTGGGTCAGTTTAAAAATCCTGACCCCACCGGGACTCGAACCCTCGACCTTCCGGCTTGTAGCGCAGTGCCTTAACCACTACGCTACGGCGTGCCCCCCATAATAATAATAATAATAATAATAATAATAATAATAATAATAATAATAATCATAATAATAATATAATATTAATATTATTATTATTTATTTTCTTTTGTTTCTTCCCTGTAGTTTATATCAGATATTTGGTGCTGACTTTAGTGCCTTGCAGTTAAAACCGCCGAAGCCTGTCCCAAGCCAGGTTGAAAAAGGGTGAGGGGGAGGAGTACCAACCTCGTTAAAAAAAACAGGGTTTAGTACGCTCGGCTGAGAGGATTATAGGTACTGCTGCCCGTAGTTTGATGTTGGTTCATCAAAGGCTAGAGGAAGACAACCTTGATCAAAAATCACCCGATCCTTCAGGTTAGAGGTTGATGCGTGGGCCAGTTCCTCGCTCATCGTAAAAAATATAAAATGCTAAAAACAGAATCTTAAGCTTTACTAAGATTGGTTGGAGAAAACACTCAATGAAGAGGAAAATTCTCAAAATGAATGAATGAATTATTATTATTATTATTATTATTATTATTATTATCATTATTATTATTTTTTATTTTCCGATTTGTAAAATTAACGCCATTTCACATAAGATATGTTAAGGTAGTAGTTTATAACTAAACACTACAAAATACTACGGTAATAATATTTACAAAGATTGAAACATATTTTAAATGAACACGTGAAAAGTGTTTAAACAACATAGTCTAAAACATAGGCCTAATAATTTAAAGAAAGAAGTACTGTAGTCTTACATTGCACTCGTGTAAGTATGGTTCTAGAATACATATTTGTCTCCAAAAAATAGGACAATCAAAAAGTAGGTGATAGTTTTAAAAGATTCACCAAATTTAAAAACAATTGTTTTCAACATTGTACGAGATTTTTGAAAGTATGATCCAAATTTACCATTCCAGATAAAAATTGTGTAAAAATGTTATTGGACATAAATATTCGTTTCTTTAATGTTCCTTTGGTGCTATTTCTCCAATGTTCATTATATTTTGCATGAACCTCGCCACAAGAGAAAATGTCATTTGGACGTCCAAATAAAACATTGCTTGAATCCGTAACAGGTCACGTGGTCTTGCACATTATTGGAAACTTATATACATTTACGTATATAGGGGCCTAATTGTTAAATTAACATAAGTTTTCAATTTAAATACATCGTATTTTTACATGAGGACTAAACAATTCATTTTTATGTATGTGTAGACAATAACGTTGTTTGGGTAAAACTAAATAATTGATTTAATCCCTAATAATTATTAGGCCTAATAATTAGTTGCACGTAAATTAATATTAATTAAAATGTAGCCAGTCTGGCATTATTAAATAACTCATCACTGGATTCATATATCACGGGTTTAAATCCGGTCCTGATCAATGTGGTCGGTTATGGGGTGGACTATTAGGTATTTTGGTCGCCTCTGGTACCAGTTTCAAATCCTGGCAGCATAGATGGATTTTTAAGGGCTTAAAATCCTGAGCATGACTTCCTTCGGAATGATAGTCAGAGATTCACGGCTCGTAAAATCATCTGAAGACTGACAAAAGAAAAGGCTTCTAAGCAAAATATGTCAGATTATTCACGCCCACATTTTAATTGCAATGCTAATGAGTAATGACCAATAAGTTGTCGAAGGATGTCTTTAAATAAAACACTGACGGCTCATCAGTATATTTTATGACCAGAGCTCTCAAAATATTTCCGTCTAACGATAAACAATAATAATAATTATAATAATAATAATAATAATAATAATAATAATAATAATAATAATAATAATAATAATAATAATAATAATAATAATAATAAATTAACTAACTCACTGGCTCTTCGAAGCAGTAGGTTCTAGGCTACGCTGACATAAGCTATCCACACATCTAATGTTTTCCAATCATCCCCCATAATCTACTTCTCTCTCATATAATGGTTAATGCAATTCTCTCATCTAATACTTGGTCTACCAACTGGGCGTTTTCCCTCTTGTTTTCATACAAGAAGCTTCCATGCGCCTCTTCCCTTTCTCATTCGTGCCACATGTCTTGCACTTTAAGCGGGGAAAGGAGATTACGAGTATTTGAGAATAAAGTACGTGGGGAAATTTTTGGACCAAAGAGAGATAAACAGACAGGTGAATGGAGAAGACTTCATAACAGTGAATTACACGGTCTTTATAGGAAGCCAGATATAATGAGAACAGTTAAGTCTTGTAGACTGCGATGGGCAGGACATGTGGCACGGATGGGGAATGAAAGACGTGCATGGAAGCTTCTTGTAGGAAAACCAGAGGGAAAATGCCCAGTTGGTAGACCAAGAATGAGGTGGGAGAATAACATTAACTATGATTTGAGGGAAATATATTATACAGGCGATGATTGGAAAACATTAGCTCAGGATAGGGATGTATGGAGAGCTTATGTCCGCGCGGTCATGAACCTACGGTTCGATAGTGCCAGTGAGTTAGTTAATTAGCCACATGTTGCCCATCGCAGTCTACGAGACTTACCTGTTCTTATTATATCTGACATCTTATAAAAGAGCACATAGCTCACTTTTATGTTGTCTTCTGCATTCACCTATCTGTTCATCTCTCTTTGGTTCGAAAATTGTCCTAAACGTTTTATTCTCGTAACTTCTTTTCCTCTCTTGAAGTAAGAGTCCATGTTTCGCATCCATATAGGCCTAATATAACTGGGAGAATAACAGTTTTACATATTTTCAGATTTACATCGTGTAATGATTTTCCTCTCACAATTAGTCTAACAAGTTCATGTTACTAAATATTTGCATTTGTAAGCACTATGGTTAGTCTGTTTACATTTATTGAGATTTAACACTCTTTCACACAATGGTGGATCATTTAACATACTTAGAATTCTTTCTTCTTTTTATTTAATTCAAATTAATTTTGAATTATTGAAATAGAATTACTAACATGAAGTCATACTTTAAGAAAATAGTAAGAAATTATCCTTCTGGTTGTAACATTAAACAGCTCTCCAAATTTATATATCAACTGCTAATTATTATTATACTGATGCCAAATAGCACAAACAAACAAAGTTTATTCTACAAATATATACTAATTACACTGAATACAATCTTTGTGCATATCAATCCTATTTGTAATTATTGTTCCTAGGGATTTAAATTCAGCCACTTTTTTCAAAATTTTCCTCATCCCTATTAGCTATCCATTTCCATTATATAATGTATTTCCAGGGGCACGCCGTAGCGTAGTGGTTAAGGCACTGAGCTACAAGCCGGAAGGTCGAGGGTTCAAGTCCCGGTGGGGTCAGGATTTTTAAACTGACCCAAACCTTCTGGCGGCACTATGGCCCTGGGGTCGACTCAGCCTCTAACGGAAATGAGTACCAGACGCTTGTTGTGGGGGTAAAGGCGGCCGTCACGCAGGGCTGACAACCCGGCTGACATCAAGTGCCGATTGTCCAGAAATAGTGGGAGCCTTAACCTCCTAGTGCCCCAAGGGCCTCCTGAGGCCTGTAGTGGGATTACTTTTTAATGTATTTCCATGTGGGAATATATATTTGGTTTTATTTATGTTTACTTCCAATCACAATTTCATAATGTTAATAGTGTGTGCGCGTTGACTCAAAGTATCACCTCGCTATCGCCCAATAATACTACACCATCAGCATAAACTAACAGCTTATTAATAGCATGTAATAATAATGATAGAGTTTAATAATAATAATAATAATAATAATAATAATAATAATAATACTAATAAATAATAATAATAATAATACAATAATAATAACAATAATAATAATAAAATAATAATAATAATTATTATTATTGTTATTATAACAATAATAGTAATGATAATAATAGGCCTAACAATAACAATATGAGTTCATAATTTACTTTTTCTGGAATTAAAACTACATTTTCTCATAGATATGATTAACCCTTAAATTGACGAAGCATTATTTTTATTCCAGTTATTTAAATGTCGGACTGCAGTGAAAACAAAATCATGTGTAAATATATATATTATTATATTATGTTGAGTAATTCCAAGAATATAATTTTAAAATATCAAAGGAAAAAAACGAAAATAATGGCATTTTGGGGAAGTGAACATATATGATTAAAAATCATAATAGAAACAAACCTCTGGAACAAGTTACGAATTTTAATTATTTGGGTTGTAATTTTACTATAAACACAAAAACTGAAAGAGACGTAAATGTGAAACTGTCAAGACTTCAAATGAAATGTGGAACTTCCTACATAAAACATTAAAGAACAAAACAAGAAGAGATAGGCCTACTAGATTGAAGGTTTATAAAACATTGGCAGTTCCTGCATTACTTTATGGGATTGAAACTTGGGTAATGACCAAAAAATTACAAAGTAGAATACAAAGTGTAGAAATGAACTTCCTTAGAAGAACAAAAGGCTGCACAAGAATGGATCAGTTAAAGAATGAAGATATAAGAACAGAGTTAAATGTATATCCATTAAATGATAAAATCAAAGGATATAGAGAAAAATGGTTCAGAATGAACAAAACAAGATTACCAAAAGCAGCATTTAACTACAAACCAAGAGGTTCAAGGAATGTATGAAGGCCAGTGGAAAGATGGACAGAACAATGTGAGGCGGAACACTCATTTTGCCTATCCGTGAAGTGTAGAAGAAGATGTTGAGTATTTCATCACAAATTTAAATAATTTATATCCATTTGCTTTGCAGGTTTTTTAAAATTATTAAATAAATTGAACCAATATATTTTCTAGGAAACATTATCAATTTAAGGATTAAAAAGCAAATTATGTAGTAAGTACATCCTGGAGTTTTTATTAATGTTGCAACAAGGTGAGTAAGGATGGGCCATTGGTGTCACATGAAGTTAAGTGGCATACAAATACGTGATGTTTGTCTTATTTTCACAGCATGGTGCTAAGGCGGGTCACATTAACTATGAACCAAGCTCGTGTTTCAAGCGACAAGCTTATTTTTTTACAACATTGAATGAAGCGTTGAACCGCTGGCTTGTAGATATCAAGCAGCTAGAGATTAAACATGTCTTAAGAGCGATCGAGATGACATTGAAGCCTGTATCAAGTGTTTTAAAGCAACATCACAACCATGCCAAATTATTATCTCTATCGCTGTGGCGTATTCGATTCAATTTATACCTTCTACTCCGACTACCCGAGTTTGATCCCCGGCTGGAAAGAGGACTTCAAATCTCTATCCAAACCTGTGTGTATGTGTGTGTGTGTGTGGTGTGTGTGTGTGTGTGTGTGTGTGAGAGAGAGAGAGAGAGAGAGAGAGAGAGAGAGAGAGAGAGAGAGAGAGAGAGAGAGAGAGAGAGAGAGAGAGAGAGAAGGAGAGAGAGTATTTAGGCCTATGTGTATATATGCCTCAGTGTGTGTGTGTGTGTGTGTGTGTGTGTGTGCGCGTATGTTCTGCATTTGTGAGTAAAAGGTAAAAAAGTAAATATAATAATACGCAAAGAAATTATTTTAAAAAATAGCAAAGTAAACGCATGGTATTCATGAGAAAATATTTACAATTGTTATAAACGCGCTTTTATATTTGAAGGGAAATTAATGGAATTAATTAGTTACTGCAATTAATAATTTTCATTAAGAAAAATCATTGGGGGTTTAAAAGAAAATATTTGAAATTTGAGAAAAATATAGATTTATTTCAAATAATAATGGGCACGTTTAGATGATATTTTGAAAAGTGAAAGCTAAATTAACTAATATGGTAAACTCCAGAACAATACTTTCACTCTCCTTTTCAAACCTTGGAAATATTATTGAAGTAAACAGATTGAATATATATATTGTAAGAAGATCTCTATAAACATATATTTTTTTTGATACTTCCATAACATTTTTCTAATTTATTTGTAATATTTTTGCACGTAGGTTCCCAATTAAAGTACTGATCAATGTGAACTTAGGATCTTATAAACTTAGTAATTATGATAATATTTCCAAGAATGATATTTAAGGGAAAAAACAAAATTACAATTTGAAAAAGTCTAGTTAATTCTTAAACTGTTACACGCTCTCTCAAATTAAAAGATAGATTTCGGAATATGTCATATATTTAAAATAGTTTGTAAATATTCCTTCCTTCCTTAGGGATTAAATTAACTCTAAAAATGTGTTATTGCAAAGTTTATGTTATATCACATGTAAACTTGATACTTGAGTGGTTATACTAATAAAATGTTAAAAATCAGTAGTTTGACATTAGTAGTACTCCTGGCCCCTTATTTATGAAACATTAAAGCCAATAATTTAGTCTGATTTATAACTAAAGATTTACGCTTTAAGTATTATCCCAGGCCTAGCGACCATAATAGTCAAAGAATCCCTCCTAAATTAACTGTAAATTTAGATAACCTCGGAATAACGAAATCCTAATCGTAACAACAATAGTATCAATACATATTAATTTTGGGGATTCTATGCTATATAAATTCAAATAAAGAACGAAAAACGCGATTTATTATTGCTGTATGTGAATAATTGCCGGAAATAAATATAAGCCCTTTATGACGATTTTTTTTTTAAAAAAGGCGACATCTCTTAAAATTAAGTGAGAAGTTGAGCTCAGAGTAATCTAAAATCGCCATATTTTCGATGTAAAATATGTATTAGTAATTTATCAGAGAGTATAGTCAACTTATCACAAAAACCCCCTAGTAAAAAAGTGATCACCAAATTCATCTGGTGTAGGCCTACTAGCTCGCCCATTTTATCACTCTAACTTGCCCATCAAATACTAACTTGCCAGTTTTTTACCCACTAACGTAAATGAACTCCTTGGATAGTATCCCCTTATATGTGAGTAAATATAAGGGGAACGTGTGTTATTACATTGACCAACATAATGCTAGCAGCCACTTTGTCTCCGATCGTAGGTAGCATGGTGGCATAGAATAGCTTTAATTTTAATTAATGACACAATTAATGTTGCGTGCAATTTATGCGAGTGAGTGGCTCTGTACCGAAGTGTGAAACTATAATTCAGCAACAACTGGGTTCCAATCACGGCTCTGACTACTGTTATTCAGGATATGACCTGATTTTCTTTAATGAAATGAAAAATCTTGGGAGATTTATTCCATGATATACTTATCCCCTCTTATTTTCATTCGTTCGTAGCAGCGATGCCCAAATTCAAGCGAAAGTAGGTAGGTCAGATTAACATCCACCCACTCTTTGAGGATCTTTCGCGCGTTCATGTTACTCTTATAAAAGCTAGAAGTAGAAGAGGTTCATGGAACATCATAAGAGGCAGAAAAGCGACAGTGTCACGCCATTTGGTCTTACGAAGAGTTTGACTTTCCTGAATTACAGCAATGGCCATTGTACGCTGCTAATATCAAAATTACATAATCGATTTTGTTTGAGCTCTTTGGTATGATTCATTCTAGGTATTTTATAACAAATATAATATAATTGCCCCTGGAGTTACAGAAATGAGTTGGATATACATAAACACAGACATTTGTTATACTATACACGTATATTTTTTATTTTTCGTATTTGATTCCACACACACATTTGTTTCTTTGGTTGTAAGAAGTAATGTAATCAATTTTGTTGAAATTTAATATGGACCCAGGCCACATTGAACTAGAACAGGCGTGTGATTGAAAATACATTATCGATAAAAGTAGTAACATGTGGCACGAATGGGGAATGAAAGAGGGGCATGGAAGCTGCTTGTAGGAAGATCACAGGGAAAACACCCAAGAATTAGGTGGGACAAAATCATTAACCTTGATTTGAGGGAAGTAGATTATATAGGGAATGATTAGAAAACATCATCTCAGGAATGGGATGTATGGAGAGCTTATTTCCTCGCGGCCAGGAACCTAAGAATTTGATATTGCCAGTTACTTAGTTAGTTAGTGGTAATACTTTATAATACTAACAATTAATTTAATTGAACCAGCTATATTTGAAGATATTTATTTATTTGTCTTGTTCAAGACATAGAAAAATAAACAAACAAAACTTTTCCTGTAACTATTTTTTAATATTTATACATTTAGGTGCAGTGTGGCATAGGTTAATTTTAATTTACTTTAATAAAATTTGATACACTATCAAATTGGACAAAAAAAAAGGTGTGCGTTGAAATCAGACATTTTAATTCCACTTCTTTAAATAAGAACACCCCTAACATGCATGCATGCATACATACATACGCCTATATACATCCAAGAATGGTCCTTGCTTATGCCTAAATATTCAAGTTTTCATACTAATTCTAGCAATCTTTGGATTAGTTACTTCACGAAATTTCATTTTGTGAATCTTGTTACACTAACCCTTCTTCAAAAAATAAAATATTAATTAGTGTATTTTATTCCTACAGTTTTAATAATTATAACATTTTTGAGAATTCATGATTATAGATTGTACTGAAAGTTTTACTTTAGGGGTAGAATTTGAATTGGGATATAACGTATTTGGAAATATAACTTTTTTCTTTCAGTTTTTTAACCATCGACAAGTATTTATAATTGATCATCAACTTTTAACTTTATCTTGCTAATTAAATATAGTCACTAAATTAAAAAAAAAGAAAATGTAAACTAAAATTTTATAAAACATTAAAAGATAGAGGTAATGTAAAAACTGGAAACTTTAAGAAATATGTTACTATAAATTTGCTTGACAAAGTGATGGTAATTAACTAGCATTCACTTCGTGGTCAGACTTGCTAATGCTTGGTCATTACCTCACTTATGTAGCATCTTGTTATTCCGGATTAGACACATCAACACATTTTTTTCTAACCTGTCTCTCACAAAAAAGAACCGGTGAGATAATCATCCACCTTACAGACGGTTAGTAAAACTGATATCTGATATTGCTTTCTGACCATAGCAATATAACGCTTATTTCGTGTGAAAAATTACTCAGTTCTTAACAGTGTGTGCGAAATATGCAAATAGCATGATTATACTCTAATATTTTACTTCGAAAAATGACCAGAAGACTTGCAGATAGTATAAAAAGTGAACACTACTTTGTTCATAAGCTAGGCTCTAAATATTGACCAAAATAATTTGCAGCCCATGTCAGTTTGAATCAATCATGGCTCCTGACTAACACTGAAGTGTTTCTTTTATTCAATGCCCCAGGTTCTCATTTCAATAATTCTGCTGTTCTCTACTGCTATTGGCTTAATTGTAATCCACTTCTGAGGTTGGGGTGTCTGGAAGGCGGAATTACGTTACCCCGATGATATGATGGGTGATAAATAATAACGAAGCGCCAGGAGAGTTCTTAACCTAAACTTAACATAAATTCCAGACCACGGCAACCTTTAAGGAATCATTTCTATGGTTTGACCGGGAATCGAACCCGGAACCTCATAAACAGTAGTCCGAAACGCTGACCACTAGCCCATGAGGCTGGTCCTAAATTACTTTATCATATCATCATCATCATCATAGTACATTCACGAATTTAGGCCATTTGTTGACCTGTTTCGGCCTCAAGAGAAACACCATCCAGAAGTCTTTTGAGTGGACGTCCTGATCTTCTTCTTCCTGCAGGTTGATATCTTAACATTTGTTTGGGTATTCTGTGATCTTCCATTCGATGAACATGTTGTATCCATCTTGACTTATAATCAGAAATTTTGTTTTCTAAAGATTCCATGTGTAATTCTTCTAAGATGTCTTCATTTTTTTTGTGATCTAGTAGTGTGTATCCTGCAGTCCTCCGAAGATATCTCATTTCAGCAGATCTAAGTCTCTGTATATCCTTCTGTTTCAACGTCCATACTTCGCTACCATACAAAAGAGTTGGAAGAGCCAGTGTTTTATACACTTTCAGTCTTGAATGCTTTTGGACTAACTGTGGCTTGAAGATAGAATTTATTAACCCTAAAATTCTTAAAAATTTAGATATTTTTGCATTTACATCCTTTTCTTCTTCATATGAGATATTGCATCCTAGATATGTAAAATTATTCACCTGTTCCAAAATTTTATTGTCCAGTACAATTTTACTTCTGACAGGATCTACACCTTGAAATGCCATAATTTTTGTTTTTTCTGTAGATATCTTTAATCCATATTCTTCTGTAATTTTGTTAAGTTCATACAGACCTTTCTGTAGATTATCTTCGGAATTTGCTATTATTATTTGGTCATCTGCAAACAATAGGGTGTTTAATTTTCTATTTTCTGATATTCTTATTCCAAATTTATATGTTTTGTTCCAGCAACATATTACTTCATTGATATAAATTGCAAAGAGTGTTGGGGATAGGGGGCAGCCTTGTCTCACACCACGATTTATAATTCCTTCTTCAGAAAATCTGTTATTTAATTTAATATCTGATGCGCAATTGTTAGTAAATTGTCAAATCTTTATTAATCTGTAGTTAAAATAGTGATCACTAGAAAATAGGAAAAGCAAAGGAAACGTTTAAAGAATGCAGAATCACTGTTTACAATAATTTCAGTTGAATACTATTATATATTTTTTTCATTTTAATTATATTCTCTAAAAAAACATTTCATTCCTTTTAAAATGCCACGCGAGTTTTCATTTCTTTGGACAATATGATATCTATTGCGGTAGACCTACTACCCATGAACATTCAACTTAAAATAACTAGAGAGAAATGCACATTCACTACGATTCGAACAAATCTCCACCTTTACACTTTGAGCTACTTAGGCATACCTCCCGGACAAACACAAATTCCTTTACTTTTAATGACCGATTAATTAGGTAAGCAGTGGAACTGTGTTCACAAAAATATTACTGTACTGCCAGAAGTCATTATGATGTTTTATTTTATTGGAAATTTACATATCAAGTTCATAATTAGCTGACGATACTGCGAAACCCCAAAAAAATGACACCTCTCAATAGTAACACCACATTAAGTCTTGTGAAAACATTTTTAATACTTAATGGGGGCTGGACATTAAAGAAAAATGAATTTGTGGTTAATCCAGGATGTATAATTAAGTGACTAGCTCAGTGACAACAACCTAGCGCCTAACGTTCGAGTACTGGTTTGAAATCCCGGTTCAAGTGCACATTTTGGTGTCTAGTTATGTTAATTAGGGTTTACAGACGAATCAACAACTTCAGGTTTGTAGTATATTGCCTTTACCAACTAGACTATTCCGTGATGGTAGAACTACTCATTTGGGCGTGAAGTTATAAATTATTATTATTATTATTATTATTATTATTAATGAAACACATTAAGTTTTACTTTTATTTAATCTTTATTATATAATAAGTACCAAACGTTCGTAGTAGTTCTTCGTTCCAATTCTTAAAAAGCAGTAATGTGTGTACATATTTTTATTCCATTGCATTAACGCAGTTAACGTCTCATCCAGTAGGGACTTTTACATACTACACGTGACCCGGGTCCTATATTGACACGAACTATCGGGAGAGCGATTTTAACTATGGGTCACCTTTTTTTACCATATAAGGGAGTGTAGCTTACAAGCTTAATGTCAGGGCCTCCTCCGAGACAACACAACATCAAGACGAAACACACCATTCACACACAATCATACTAAACACGGCGTATATGATATTGATGATTATGATGTGCAAATTATGTTCGGATTCGATCCCCGGTCGGGACAGTTTTTCTGGGTGAGGTTTTTATCAGGGTTTTTCCTCACCTGTAAGACAAATGTCACGAAAATTTTAAAGCCCAAACGTTCCCCGAAATCATATGGCCATTATCATCCTTATCATTATCATCATCATCATCATCCTTCGCCGGTGTAGAAAGCAACGGGAAGCTACGACACCTACAATTCTCTAGTAAAGCTGCAAAGCATAGCATGAAAATGTTATGATTGCAGTGAAAGACCTGCCCTCGGGCAGAATTACTATGGATGGATATATGTAAACAGTCGGCCGCGGTGGACTAGTGGTTATGCTCCTTGCCTCTGGTCCCGAGGGTCGCGGGTTCAAACCATGCCGGGGTCGATGAATTTTCAGGCTCGTAAAAAATCCTTAAGCATGAATGAAAAGGCCTCTAAGCAAAATTGACCGAATTTTCCCGTCCTAGTACTACCTTGGTTTCCTAGATGTCAGTATGAGGCGGAACGCTGACCACGGACCACTCAAAACTGACATCTGTACGAAAACAAGTGTAACTAAATTAGTATGGTTCAAATTCTTCCATGTAGGGGAAGAGCGCCTAAATCTCTGTAAAGGGAAAACATGGACTTACAATACAAAATATATATAAACGAATGTATGTCTGTCATTTATGCGTTGATCCGATTGTGATTTTATACGATATGTTCAGGAGTTTTCCGGTAGGGTTTAGGCTATACGAAAGTTGTAATACGCCTTCACCCATAAAAATAACCCTTTGTAGTGAAAACGTGTTTTTCGGACACTTAAATGACTTACGCTGCCTAAACCATAACAGATACACCAAATTAATGTACACAGAATTGAATATCTAAAAAATATACAAAAAAAAATCAGCGAGAGCACACGTCTATCTTTTACGGATAACTCATAATAACCATTTTTATCTTTCACCTCATTGATGCCAAGAAGATCGGGATGACTAGATTGTCGGGCAACGCCGGATAATCAGCAAGGTTATCTAAAAATTAATACGATAAAAAATGTATACTTATTTTTCTATTCGCTTATTCATCTAAACATAAAAACGCATTTAATTTATTTAGGCGTAGCTGCACACGCCGGCTATTAGCTAGTATTATATAAAATTCCTATATCTAAATTAGCATTAATTTGATATGATAGCGACAAAATTTTCACACTGCGTATAGTACGATAAAATAGCTTTTAACATTCACTAATACGTGATTTACAATGAAGTATCTTACACGTGACATATAATGATACATGTTGTAAATATCAAATTTTGCATTACATAGTAATTATCGGACTTGATACATAAATTATAAATAAAACTGGAGCTGGCGTCAATTAAATGTTGGTCGCCCGTATCTGCTAGAAACAAAGCGTGATCAGAATGAATTTCATTACAAACAAAACACTGAAACCGGTTATTATTAATCAGATCAAATCAAGGTGATTCATATTGATGTTAATGAAAATCCCTCGTAGGTTCACAGCTTGCTGACGCCTGTGCTGGCACAACCAAAATACTGTTTGACATTTTACAACTAACCATTGATTTCCATTGACAAGGAATTAACGGAAAATTACATGGACCCTCAAACTTGTACATAGAAAGTACTTCAGACAGCAGTTTTCTACGACTATTTAATTCATGCCCCAAATGTCAATGACCAATCACATTTCAAATAATTTTGATTTACAATCAATCACAGTCGTTTTCACCTCGATTTTATCAATTTAATTTTATCTTATTAAAATCAAGCTTCTCCTTTTTAACATTCTGAATAGGTCAAAGCATTATTTTGCAGTGACTGACTCTCTAAGAAATACGTTGAATTTAACAATTTATATATTAAGATGTAAGAATCCTAGAATGCAAGTGGCTCCCAGATTGTATATATAATGCATGAATTTAACTAGATACAGCTTGCGAGATATAATAGAAAAACATTTGTAGCAATTGAATACACCACAATGAAAAGAAACCACTGTTTGTACTTTTTTTAAGGTATTATTTCCCAGGTAATAACGTTCCAGAAAAATATAATTGGCATATATACTCGTACATCATAGGACATCAGAAATTAATTAATAACCTATAATGTTGGTTATAAACAGTTTGATGTGTTTCATTTTTTGTCCAGTAGTGTTCATTCTTACAATATTGCGATCCTCTGGCAATAATTAATATGATCTGGTTGTAGTGATGAACAAATTAAACATAATAAACGTTTCTAATTTGTTTTCAAACATAGCATTTTACATTAAATATATAAATATTTTAAAATAACTATATTTAAATAATGATTTGTGAGTATACAGCTTAATTTTATTCGTTAAATAGTCCTAACAAACGGAACTCTTAATTTCCAAATTCTCTACATAAATTTACTTGTCACTTCGTGACATCGTGAATTTATCGATCATTTGGAAATCACTCGTGGCATTACTTAAGATAAAATAATACAAATTTACCACTGGGACAATAGTTTAATACTTGGAATTTTATTTAATCATGTTTTTGAAGAAAGTGTCAAGGAGATGGGATGGCCGAAGTATCCAGAAATAATCCGATTTTACTCTGCTGATGCCTTGTGAAATCATAAGTATTATTATTATTATTATTATTATTATTATTATTATTATTATAAGTTATAACTTGTTTCGTAGTGTAAGAGTTGACTTTGTTGTGACTGGTGATAAATGTTTATTTCCTCTCTATTAATGACATTGTTTGATGATGTTCTTGTCATGCGTTAACTTGAAAGGTTTTAAAACCGTTGTGGTCTAGACGTAGCGTACTACTTTGTCACGCAGCGGACCCGAGTTCGATCCTCGGCCCGGACACGTATCCTGGGTGAGTTTTTTCGGGGTTTTTCTTCATATGTAAGACAAATGAAGGAAACTACAAGTGTCAAACAGTTCCCGAACATCATCTGGCCATCACTACAGTATTCACCTCATTAAATTAAGTTTAGGATTAAGGCCTCTCCAGATGCGTGATTACCATCATCACCTATCGTATATCATCGGGGCAGTGTAGGCCTAATCCAACATCATAAGTGGGTTAAAATAACGCCAAGTCAGGAGAGGATACCAGAAATGTCGCAATGACAAACCTGGAGGCATTAAAAAAATCGATTTGATTCATAGACTCAGCGATATTCAGAACAACATTTTAATGCTTACAAGTTACCGCAATTTTTCATATTTGAGGTTTTGTTGTGAGACATGAAGATTACTTTAGTCCCACGTAATCATGCACCAGGAGAGGCCAAAATTAATTTAATGAGGTAAATACTGTAATGATGTTCGGGAACTGTTTGAGCCTGTTACACAATACATTCAGTTGAACATTCCTTACATTTGTCTGACATGTGAGGAAACATGTCCGGGACGAGCGATTTAAGGCATGATGCCCTAAAGCAGAGTTACAGGACTTCCCATGGGGAAGACATTTTCTCACGGAATGTCGGTCAGTAAGGGACCAGTTCCGATTTAACATCGTGAAGAATTTGGGTAACTACTATAATTATATATGATATATAACAGCTTGGGGATCCGACATACTAACCACATGTAATACCAGTAGGCCTATTGACTAGATAAGCGCCTCCTTCTATGATTAACATATGTGGATTTGAGGATAGCAGACGGCTGATAGACCAAAGACTTTCAAGGCCTGTCGCATCATGTATGATTCGGAAGCAAATAGGTAATTTCCAGAAGTTTTTTTGCAGAACGGTATAAAACCCAATCGCTGAATAGGCAGTAGAAGAACAAGGAAAAATTAAGTACAAGAAGTCTATTCAAATTATGAATTCCTCTTTTCTTAAGAAAAAATAATAATCGTTTATATTTTTTATAAAAATATTATAAATGCTGATTTTATTTGAGGTCAAGCTAGAACCTAAAAATTGTGAAAGGTATTATTTTGCATCCTGTATTTTATCATTGTATATTATATAATTTATGAGATATGAATTCATATAATTTATTCAAATCTAAGTGTTATGGTCCAATAAATATAGACCAATACATTACTAACATCTGAAATGAAATCTTAGAACATGCACGTAGTATAAAGATGATATCAGAAAACCACCAAGCGTAGCATTTAACATTATTCGTGTTAATCGCTACAATATATAATTCAAAGGTGTTTATATACCCTCGAGAATTAGCGTGAAAATGTTCGTAGCTCATCTAAAGGAATTTACGACAGCTATAAGAATGAACGTTCATTACAAGACGTAAAATAAATAGCTCTCAATAACCTCTAAGAACATAGCTCTTGTGTAAATGTAACTAGGAGCAGTCTACTTCCTTCCCATATCTTTGGTTTATGATCCTAATTACAACACCAATTTCCGTTATCCTATGCAGTACTTTATGAATAGTCAAAAGATAGAGTGATCTCTTACTCTATTAGACAAAACATAACTTCAATTAAGAACACTCTGAGAGGGGGCGTCCCATGTTCATTCGTATCTGTTTAATTTATTGTGTAAGTAGCTAATATCTGGCGTGCGCTTCTATGCCTAAATAAATTAATTATGTTTTTATGTTTTGATGAATAAGTACAAATAAAAATAAATTTGTATAGCCTATTAAATATTTTTAGCTACCCGTGATGATTAACTTACATGGCATTGTCCTGAATCTACGTACTTATCCTGATCTTCTTAGCATTAATGAACTGAGAGAAAAAAGTGGTTATTGTGAGTTATCAGTAAAAGATGGACAAATCGCACACCGGCAAGAATAACGTCACAACTAAAAAATGGACAAATTTGAGTTAATCCCCAATTCAAAACAACACAATTTGTTTAAACTGTATAAAATACTGTATGTCAGTAATTGAATTCCTATCTAAGCAATGTACCTAAATCATTAAAACTGTGATGCAAGTGAATTTTCTTTTTTCTGTACTGGAAAATTAGTTTTTTTTAGTTATGACGTTATTCTTTCCGGGGTGCGATATTTGTCACGAACCTTTTGTAGATTTATGAGATGTTTAATTCTGCATACATTAATTTGGTGTATTTATTATGATTGAGGCATCGTACGCCATTAAAGCGTTCAAAGAAGACAATTTAATGCACCGATGTCCTTCATATTTTAGCTCCGGCTCCTATAGTACGTAGGGTAATATGTTATATACGTTAATTGTCCCAGATAATTCTCTAAATGATGAGAAAAGCCTCATTTAAATAGGTGAAGTAGTGTTTGAGTACATAAAGGACAAACAAACAAACAGACATACAATCATGTTATATAGGCTATGTATAAACATAAGAGAACTCAAGCAGCTGGATTATAATAAACGAGAAGCAGTTATTTCTATATTGAGTTGAATTTTATGAGAATGAACATTTGAAATAAATATACAGAGAATTCCATTTTTTTTCCTTTGTAGTTTATTGGTTCATTTTATAGGCCTACATACTTTTATAGGCCTATGCCATACGTCACTCGGACCTTACAGTAAAGTCGGCGACTTTTGAATTGAAGTGGCGCCGATTGTAGGGAGAGGGTTTTTAAACTTTGGACCACATAGATAATTTTTGACCACAAACATATAAATCCGACTTATGGAGAAGACTTTTATGTTACAAATCTCCTCCGAACCCTATAGAAAATACTTTCATCGTTTCTTCCCAAAATAATAGAGTAGGACTACCGATTGAACTAACGAGCGAGGGTGTATTTAAATTACTATAGTGACTTAGTGTTTCAAAGTACCACTCAATGAACATACTGACCATAAGAATAGTGCTCCATCTTTTTATGAGTACAACCTCAATATTATTATAATCCATCACATGCTAAAATTTACTCACCAAACTAATGTGATGATTGGGGATAAACGTGTGCATGTTGTTTTTAAATGAGTCAAGAGTGACCGTGAAATTAAGATGGCATGATAGGAATAATATCTTTATTGAATCAGGGCTATTATAATAGAAATGCAAGGAAATACATTTGAAAAGAAAGCACAAAAACATAAAGAGATCTAATGCAATTGTATCTTGCAGAGTAAAAATGTTGTGTATTTTACCACAATGGAGGACATCGAGAGACAAACTGCCCTTCAGGATCCAACAGTGTGTCGGGATACAGAGGTTGAGAACCGCTGCAGTAGGTATATTATATGTATAAAAAGGTGTAAATATTAGGAGTGAAGTTTCAAATTCCACAGGAAAAATATACTGATAACTAAATAAAGGAAACCTTCCTTCCAGTTCAAAATTAGGAGCTTAACACTCTAGTTCTGTGTTATGGATAGAAGGTCGCCTATGATTTTTTCCATCTCGATGAGTTTGAATTCAATGTTCTCCAGCAATGCTGGCAAGCTATCCTGTAGAATTTTTCTTTTGCCTCCCACTGCACCGATTCATTCGCCATAAATCACTGTCAAACTGATAGAAAAATGTTTTTTTTTTTACAACATGTGAAACAGATGACTGAGCAGAAATGTCTCTCAAAGCTTCATCGCTAATCAGTCATGAACTTTTTCCATTGTGTGTTTGTATTATGTATAACACGGTTGCTTTTACATCATTTTTCCTACAAAACTGAATTAATTAAGCAATTGTCAGTTCTGATAAATGTTGTCACTTTATGCTATTTTGATTTCAAAAAGTTGAAAATAATTTTATTTATTACCATAACAAAATTCACAACTTTTCTGTGCATATTTCAATATCTATGTGAAATACGTGAAATAATGTACAATAGGACTATAATTGAACAAAGGTCTCGTCCGCTTTAATTCTATGAGAGAGGCATAACTTCTGCTTTATCACTTAGAACAAATTGCATAAATACTTTCGAACGATGCCGATTCTAATCAACTATATTATTCTATTAAACAGTATTGATTATTCTATTCCATTGACGCAGTTTAACTTCTCACCTTATAGGTACTTTTACGTGCCACACGCCACCCGTACCTTAGAGAGGCATGACCTGTCGGGAGAGGATTTTATCTGTGGATCACTTATATATTTCTTTGATTATACAAGGACATGGAGGACCTCCCCGAATGAAGGATCGGTTCAATATCAAGGCCTCCTCCGAGACACACACACACACACACACACACACACACACACACACATTCATACTAAAAATGACGAATTTAATGATGGTTATGATGGCCATATGATGTTCGGGGACCATTTTTTGTGTCTTCGAGATTCCTGACATTTGAGTTACAGATGATGGAAAACCCCGAATAAAAATAAAACATCAACTAGGAAACTTTTCCCGACCGTGAATAGGACCCTGGATCGCTGCGTTACGAGGCAGCGACGCTACCTCGATACCACAGCGGAGTATTGATCATATTTTTCAATAGGCCTGTTCTTCATTCTTAAGATGTGCACTTTTGTTCACCGCCGTGGTCTCAACGTAGCGTCGTTGCCTCGTAATGCAACGGGTCCGGGTTCGATCCGAGGAACTGGACAAGTTTCCTGAGTGATTTTTTCGGAGTTTTCCCTCGCCTGTTTGACAAATATAAGGAAACCGTAATACTCAAACGGTCCCAGAACGTCATTTGGCCATCATAATCATCATTATAATTAATGCCGTATTTAGTAAAAATGTGTGTGTGTGTGAATGACGTGTTTCATCTTAATGTTGCGTTGTCTCGAAGGAGGCTCTGACATTAAGCTGATCATTAATTCGGAGAGACCTCCATGTCCTTGTGTGGATAAAAAAGTATTTGTGTGATCCATAGTTAAAATCTCTCTCCCGACAGGTCGTGGGACTGCAAGTCCGGGTGGCGTGTGGCACGTCAAGTACCTATAACTGCATCATTGGAATTGAAGATGCGCACTTTTAAATTAGATAGATAGCTCATCTGTTGATTAATGTCTTTGACATCGTCCGATTCCTAATAGCCAATTTTGTCGGTCCATCCAATCTCTTGGTTGCAGATGTTCCTCCTTCATGTATAAACATATTCCCTGACTCCAGGAGGTTTTAGGTCTTCCTCTGCCTCGTCTTCCCTCGGGTAAATAAAAATAAGAAATAGAAATAACAAAGGAATATTTGCAATTGCTTGTCTCAATGGAATATTGTGGGATAAAAATATAAGTAATAAAAATGAAATGAATAGGCTATATATCATACTGTCTGGGAAAGCTGACGATAAAACAGAATTGTTTTGAAACATGTTCAAGAACAAATCAACTAATATTGAGGTAAGATGTCCAGACTAAAAATAATATAATATATCATACAATTGTTAAACGCATCATTACTTATGGAGCAGAATTTTTGGCCATTAACAAAAAGAAAAAAAAAACAAATAAATGTCTTTTGGCAACGGAAATGGATTTTATACGAAGGGCAGCTTCAAGAACAGAAAAAATTAAGAACTCAGTTATAAGGGAGAGAATGAATATTGAAGACATTATTTTAGATTATATTAAAACTCAGCAATTAAGATGGTACGGGCATGTCCAGCGAATGGAAGAGGATCAGCTACCAAAATCTGTTCTGGAATAGAAACTTTTAAATTAAATTGATGAAATAATGTAACTATTATCAGCAGACTTATTCTCTATATTGATGACATTCTAGAAGATCATCAATGTGCATTTAGAAGAAACAGGTCTACAACAGATCAGACTTTTAGTATAAGACAGATTTTAGAAAATAAATGGGAATATAATGCTACTGTACATCAACTATACGTAGACTTCAAAAAAGCATATGATTCAATTAAGAGGGAGAAGTTATATAGTATCCTGCTGGAGTTCGGAATTCCTAAAAAGTTAGACTTATACGAATGTGTCTAAATGGCACAAAGAGTAGGGTGCGTGTAGACAAACAGTTTTCAGACACTTTTGAAATCCACAATGGGTTGAAGCAAGGATATGCACTATCTCCTCTACTATTTAATTTTGTACTAGAGCATGCCATTAAATCTTTAGAGAATGAGGAAGGCTTACAGCTCAATGGTATTAATAAGCTGTTAGTTTATGCTGATGATGTAGCGCTATTGGCCGATAGTGAGGAGACACTAAAGAACAACACGCACACACTATTGAGTAACACTAAGAAATTAGGACTGGAAGTAAATATCAATAAAACAAAATATATGGTCACACGTAGAAATACATTATATAATGGAAATGGTCAGCTAATGACAAATGAGGGAAATTTTGAGGAAGTGGCTGAATTCAAATACCTAGGAACAATAATCACGAATAGAAATGAGATGCACGAAGAAATTAAACATAGGCTCAATTCTGGAAGTGCGTGCTATTATGCATTGCAGAGACTCTTGATGTCCCAACTCCTTTCAAAAAACGTTAAGCTGAAAATATATAAAACTATTATTCTGCCAGTTATATTATATGGATGCGAAACGTGGACTCTTACTTTAAGGGAGGAAAGGAGTTTACAAGTATTTGAGAATAAAGTACTTAGGAAAATTTTTGGACCAAAGAGAGATGAACAAACAGGTGAATGGAGAAGACTACATAACAATGAACTACATGGTCTTTATAGGAAGCCAGATATATTAAGAACATTTAAGACTCGTAGACTGCGATAGCAGGACATGTGGCACGGATGGGGAATGAAAGACGTGCATGGAAGCTTCTTGTAAGAAAGCCAGAGGGAAGACGCCCAGTTGGTAGACCAATGAGGTGGGAGAATAACATCAATTATGATTTGAGGGAAGTAGATTATACAGGGAATGATTGGAAAGCATTAGCTCAGGACAGGGATGTATGGAGAGCTTATGTCCGCGGACCATGAACCAATGGGTTCGATAGTGCCAGTGAGTAAGTAAGTATTATCTATGACGTATTTCATCTTAATGATGTGTTGTCTCGGAGAAGGCTCTGATATTAAGCTGATCATTCATTCGGAGAGACTTCCATGTCCTTGTGTGGTTAAAAAAGGACGCAGGAATGTTGGTAGACCGAAGAAGAGATGCATCCAACTTTTGAATGAGAATCTATGAGACCGGAACAAGCCACATGGGCTTAATCCGTGATTGTTGATGATGATTATGATGATGATGATGTAACTATTATGAAAAGTAGCCTACTCTCTTCACATAAGTGTATTTGGTTAGAGCTAATTTAATAATTCTTGATAAGAAAAACTATTTTTATATTCACCGATTATATAGACACTAATTAAATATGATTCTAGTATTTTAAATGTTTTCATTTTCATTAATCTTCTTCCTTTGTTCGTACGTTTACGTCCTTTATGCCATCTGGACTTAGAAGGACACGACCTGTCAGGAGAGGAATTTTAAGTTATAGACCACATACACACCTACTTGACCATATAAGACACAGAGGACCTCCATGTATGAGTGGTGAGCTCAATTCCATGGCCATCGCCGAGACAATACAAACATTTAAGACAATACACATCATTCATACTAAACAAGGCGAGTATGATGTGGATGATTCTGATTGGCAGAAGATATTCCGACACTATTTGGTCCTTTAAGATTCTTGTAATTTCCTTACAGGTGAAACAAAATTGCAAAAAAACTGACACAGGAAACTTGACGTTTGTTGGCATTGCCTTACAGGTGAGGAAAAACTCCGAACAAAACTGAACTGAGACATTTGTCCCGCGGGAATTGAACCCGAGCCCGCGAGCGGTGGACTCATTTTTATTCACATTTTCAATTTGTCGAAGTTAACAACAATGAGAGTGTACTATTGGGTAGAAGTTGTAGAAATTCACCGAGTTAGGGGTAGGTTGATGAAGCACAACTGTTAGCTCGTAACTACACTGCTCAAAACAATTAGAGGAACACTTGTAATAAATTTAATAAGTAATTGTTTTTTAAAGCTGTGATACTGGAAGTTGGACAATATGTAAATTGAATTATTAATTTTATCATTGAATACAAATTTTAAAGATCCATGGCCTAAATACAGAGAAATTACCTCAAATAACAAATATAGAGAAATTTTTTATTTTGGAAGGCATTGGCCACTTCTAATTGGTAAGCTTCCTGATGTTGCTATAGTGACGAATGTTGATTTTTGCCTTGTCTATTGAAGTCTCTGACAAAATGAGGCATTTAAATGAGTTTGAAGTGTATCATGCTCTACATCTTTTACGACAAAGTCAATCTCTGCGACAAGTGGCTAGAGAGCTTGGGGTTTCTCCTTCCGTGGTGTCCAGGTTACGGCAACAGGCACAGAGAGACATGTCAGTATTGTAGAAGACGTGGCGAGGGCCGTAAATTTAAAACAAGCCCCCAGGATGACAGATACGTTGTTCTTTCTGCTCTTCGACAGCGTACAAAAACTGCAAAATACCTGCAGAATGACCTTCATATGGCTTCCGGAATCCGGGTTTCAGACCCAACCATAAGGAACAGATTAAGGAAAGACAATATTCGTCCAAAAAGGCCCGTTAAAAAAACACGCTTAACAAATGGGCATAAGGCAGCAAGACGTACGTATGCTGAAAACCATGGTGATCGGAACCTGAACCAGTGGGAGTCTGTGCTCTTCTCGGACGAATCCCGGTATCGTCTTACACGTTGTGATGGTCGATTGAGGGTGTGGGGACAGCCAGGAGAAAGATTTTCTGCAGAGGCTGTACAGGAAATTGATAAATTCGGAGGAGGTTCCATAATGGTGTGGGCCGGAGTTATGTACACAATCGTACGGACCTTGTACTTGTTCCCCAGCGACTGAATGCTTTCCTGTATATCGAGCACGTTCTGGAAGAGCATGTAGTACCTGCTGCCATTGGAGTAGGCCCTGGATTTTTGTTTATGCAGGATAATGCCAGGGCACATTCTGCGGCTGTCATCAGGGATTTCCTGAGGAGGAATGAAATTGAGGTAATGGAGTGGCCAGCGGTCAGCCCAGACCTCAACACTATTGAACATTTGTGGGATCTTCTAGACAGGAAGGTCAGGAACCGACATCAAGCTCCACAAACTCTGCAGCAACTTGGAGAAGCTCTGAAGGAGGAATGGGAGAATATCCCGCAAGAGGAAATCCAGAATCTTATTGGGAGCATGCCATGAAGGTGCCAAAGTGTCGTCGAATGTCGTGGAGTCCATACACGATACTAACTCTATATAACGAGTGTTTAACTTTGAAAAATAAGCACAAGATTCAATTGCTTACATAGCGGAATTATTTGAAAAGTTAATTGTCAGCGTTATTCATTTGTTTTTACTGACATGAGCAATAAATAAATAAATAACCACAAATAATGTACTTTATTAATTTCATGTTTGTACCTTTATCCAATGAAAAAATATTTGCATATTTCATAGTGTTCCTCTAATTGTTTTGAGCAGTGTATATATATATACTGTAGACCTTCCATAAAGAGGGATGAAAGTAATGATGAAGACGATCAGGGTTTTTGGCGGAACGACATTCCAGAACCGTTTAGTGAATATATATATATATATATATAAATATATTAAGAATTTATAGGGTAATTTATGTATTTTTTTAGGTTGAAAGATTGTAAAAATATAATTTATGCTGTTAAGGCACTTTCACACTACACTGGTTAAGAAGGAAGTGTTTTCGTATGAGGTACCATATATCGTCTTGTTACATAGATAATTTAAATAGAGAACACTATTTCAACTCTGCTCGAGGAGTCCAGTGCTTCAGGGTTCAAAGTTCTCAACCACAAATATTTAACAATTACTAGAAAGTTCACAAACTCTGTTCGGCGTTCCAGAAACTTTTGGTGAAAACAAATCTCCAAGAAACATTAAAAGTTTATAATTAAAGTTTTTTAGGGTTGAGGAATTGCAAAAAATATAATTTTATCTGGTCACGCGCTGAAGTACGTTAAAATTATTGGTTGAAAAGGAGGCGTTTACGTATGAGATATAGGACACATGATATGGTGGCGACGGTAGATGGGGTACCGTTCTTTGTGCCGCATTTTGAAGCCCGTGAGTAGGGCTCGGTAGTTGAGTACCTATAAGATGCCTATAAAAGAACTTTAAAAAGACCTACAGATATCCTAAAAGAAACACCTAAAAAGTGAAAAAAGGGCGTAAAAGTGCAATTAAAATTAAATTATAATTTTAGTTTGAAATGCATTTTTATTGAACATATTAACATATATTTAAAAAGTATAAAATGCCAGTAAAATGCAACGTAAGTTGCGAAAAAATAGATGGGTACTTAAAATGCATCTTTTTTCATAATTAATTTTTTTATTCAACATAGTTTGAAAAAAGAAATATGTGTTATTTAAAAAGAAAGGACTTGAAGAATTTACGTCGAATGAATTCCCATCTAGAATGAATTCAGCGAACCCGCAATGGATATCAGGCGATCAGTAGGCTGGATAAAAAGAAAGGAATGCTTTGTGAGGTTCAGTAATTTCTCATGGAACAAAAATGTTTACAAAGTGAAATCTTTGGGGGGGAAAAAAAAACTAGAGACTGTTTTTAAAAGAAGTTGAAAATGAGACTAGACTCTGCCGATTCTTGAATTATGAAAATGGTATAAATTAAGTCAAAACAAGACAAAGTTGCAAAGAAACCTGTTAAGATCTAAAAAAGGCTAAACATCCCAATGAGCCAAAAAAAGTCGAAAAAGGACAAAGAGGACGAATAAAATCCTCCATTTTCTGGTCTATAATAAGCAAAATTGTACGTATGTTAAATTGGGCCTCGTCTGCAGACATAAAATTAAAAAAAAATCTTCAACTTCCGATCCATAGCGATGAGGCTTTCTTGGCAGCTAACTCGCTCGTTGCTATCAAGATAGGGTTGCGGATCTTTAACCCCAGCCATTTTGGCGGCAATATGTATTTCCTGATAAGCCAATGATGGGTAATAGAAAGTGGACATTGTCACACTAGTTTAGTGCGTCAGAAACTACACTGTTGGCAAGCAGAGTTCGGAAGCCAAGCAGTGTAGAATGAGATTCGCTATTCTAGGTGAACATGAATCACGATTTAAGTGGTAACCCATCCAAATGGCAAAGTGCAGAAAAACAGGTTCATAAGTCTGTTCATGAAGAGAAAACGATCCTTGGGATATCGGATATCGTCTTGTTAAAGGTATAGTGATCCCACTAATAAGATACAGGGGACTCTTGGGGTAGTAGGAGGTTAAGGCTCCCACTTTTTCTATACAATCGACACTTTATGTCAGTTGGATCGTCAGCCCTGTGCGAAGCCCGTGTTTACCACCACAAGAAGCGTCCGATACTCATTTCCGTTAGAGGTTGAGTCGATCCCACGGTCATGGCGTTACCAGAAGGTTTGGGTCAATTTAAGAATCCTGAGACCACCTGGACTCGAATCCTCCACCTTCCGATTTCTAGTACATTACCTTAATCAAATACGCTATGGCGTGTCACTATGTCTTGTTATTTAAGAAATCGAAAACGTTATTTCGTATTCTGCTTGTGGAGTTCGGTGTTTCAGTGTTAAGAGTTCGCATCAAAATGTTTACCAATACCTAAAAAGTTCATAAAATCAGCTCAATTCACGCGAATTTTCTTTTTCTTTCTTATGGGTGGTGCAGTAATGTGTTTTTACGTATTGAATTATCATAAGCAAATCCACGAGTGGCTTCCAATTTATCTAGAGAATTTTGAAATCATGAGTGGCATTTGTCAGGACTATTTAACGAATTAAGCTGTTTGCTAACAAATCATTATTTAACTATAGTTATATTAAAATATTTATATATTTAATGTAAACGGCGATGTTTGAAAACAAATGAGAAACGATTGGTACGCTTCATTTGCTTCTTTTGTTCATCACTGCAACCAGGTCATAATATTATTTATTGCCAAAGGATCGCAATGTTGTAAGAATGCACCCTAGTGGAGAAATTTATAACCAACGTTATAGGTATTAATTAATTTGATGTCTTATGATGTAAATGTATCAATTATATTTTTCTGCAACGTCATTTCCTGGAAAATAATTAGTTTAAGAAAATGCAAACAGTGGTTTATTTTTCTTGTAATCAATTTTCACAACTGTTTTTATATTATCTATCGCATGCACTTTCTGCTGACATTCATGCAGTATACATACAATCTGGTAGCCGTATTTCTTGGGGGGTCAGTCACTGCAAAATAATTCTATGGCCTATTAGAATGTTAAACAGGAGGTGATTTCTTTATTATGACTATTTAACTCATGCCCCAAATGGGAGTCAATGACCAATCACGTTACAATGATTTTTCATTTACAACCAATTACAGTCGTGTTTCACCTCGCTCATTATCGATTTCTCTTTATCAGCTCCTGCTTTTGTGATAAAGAAAGCTCCTCCTTTTTAATGTTCTGAACAGGTCAAAACATTCTTTTTCTCCAACAAATATATTGAATATAGCAAATAATGAAAAGATTCCTTGATTTTATTGAGTTGTTTACTAAAAAAATAAATGAATAACCCGTAATGTTGATTATGATACATAATTTGATGTGTTTCATTATTTCTCCACTTGGGTGCACACTTACAATATTGCAATCTTATTTGGCTATAAATAAGTAATAAATAATCAAGGTGCAGTGAATGAACATAACCTCACATTTCTGATTTGTTTTCAAACATCGCCGTTTACATTAGATATATAAATATTTTAAAATAACTATAGTTAAACAATGATTTGTGAGCAAACAGCTTAAATTTATTCGTTAAATAGTCCTAACAAATGCCACTCTTGATTTCCAAATTCTCTAGATAAATTTGAAATCACTCGTGGCATTACTTATGATAAACCTTAGTTGGTAAATTTTAGGCGAAACACGACTGTGATTGGTTGTAAATAAAAAATCATTGAAATGTGATTGATCATTGACTCCCATTTGGGGCATGAGTTAAATAGTCAGCCAAAATTTAATCAACACATTGGTTGTTATTATAGTTTATTATTCTAATGTGTTGTATAAATTAATACGAACAGTAAGATAGAGAGGTGGTCTTATTAAATTATTATCAGTGGTGCTATTTCAAACCTAAACTCGATATCCAACCATATGTCGAGGATATTTATAGGCCTACTTGTGTGATTATAAAGCATTTTGTCATGTAGGCTAATTCTTTTACAGGAAAAAAAAGTAAATAGGGAAATAATATAAAGACTATCTGGCTGGAGAGGGCACGCCGTAGCGGAATGGTTAAGGCAATATGCCTCAAACCGGATGGTCGAAGAATCGAGTCCCGGCAATGTCAGGATTTTTAAACTGACCCAAACCTTCTGGTGGCACCATAACCTGGGGTCGACTCAACTTCTAAAGGAAATGAGTACCAGACGCTTGTTCTGGGGGTAAAGACAGTCGTCACGCAGGCTGACAACCCTGCTGATATCAAATACCGATTGTCTAGAACAAGCAGGAGCCTTAATCTCCTACTACCACGAGGGTCTCCTATGGTCTGTAATGAGATCACTTTACCTTTAACTCTTTATCTGGCTTAAAGCGGCTCTGTGGCGCAAATTGTTAGTCACCGGCCTTCTAATCTGCGTTGCGAGTTCGCACCTTGAACACTCCTGTGGAGCTCGTGGTACATGAATCGGAGAGAGGTCAGTATTTTCTCTGATTTCTGCCGTATCCTCCTTTTTAAAACGTCATTTTTACAAATATGTTTACATGAGAACACCGTCAATAGCTCTATTCTTTCGGAATTTCCCAAAAATGAACAATTTCAGTCAGAATAAATGTTGTTTTTGTGATATAATTAAATAAACATATTCCAGTGAGTTCATTAATCAAATGTTATTTTAGTTCTCTTGTAACCATGATAGTTTAACGTTTAAATTTATAATGTTACAGGAAATGAAGACATACACTATGTGCTGAACGTGCTGTGGTTATTGAAATTAAAGCAAGAAGTAGTCGGAAGCGGTGACCATTCTGCCTTCAGAGTAATAATTCATTGAAGCCGTCAATTCTCCAGCTTTTCTATATTAACCACAAGCCCGCTTGCTTTACCGATAAGAAGATCCATTAATTTCTCGAGATTTGCAGCTGTATAGAGTTCACACAATAAATCCTTCCAAATCTTCATAACTTTGGGATCAGAGATATGGTAATAATTTTTATTATTAATTAATTATTTTTAAAAAAATGACCAGTGAGGTTATAGACCTACTCACGAACCTATTTCTGAATTTTGTTTTTAAAGTCATAATCTATCCTACTTACCTAGAGGCACTAACATTGTATATATATATATATATATATATATATAACTCACTGGCTCTATCAAACCCGTAGGTACACCATCCGACAAAAAATATGAGTCATCTCTCGAACGCACATTTCTTCTAAGTCATACTTGGCACAGCGCTGGGTTCAAACTAGGAAACTAGGCATAATTGTGCAGTCCCTGAGCTACTGTGTTATGTGGCATGAACTGAGGACTGTCCTACGTGTCCTAATAGCTCAGCGGTAAAGAATGCGATCACTGTTTCTGTTAATGAAGATCGCAGGTTCGCGTCTTCAATTATACAGTTTTTTTTCGTGATATTTGTATTAAAACGTTTTATGAATTAAATACGTTTTATTTCGACATTTGAATTAATCTATACTTTTTAAGTTCATAATTTTTTTTATACCGTTGAGGTAATAACAATGTTAAATTATATATATTTTTACCTTGTATATTACCGTCTTCCTCAACTATTTAAATTTGTCGTTGATTTCACTCTAGGCCTTTCGATGCATGCTTCATCTTCTGGAGTTGTTGTAGTACTCTTACTTACTCACTGGCACTACCGAACCCGTAGGTACATGGCCGCGCGGACATAAGCTCTCCATACATCCCTATCCTGAGCTAATGCTTTCCAATCATTCCCTGTATAATCTACTTCCCTCAAATCATAGTTAATGTTATTCTCCCACCTCATTCTTGGTCTACCAATTGGGCGTTTTCCTTCTGGCTTTCCTACAAGAAGCTTCCATGCAAGTCTTTCATTCCCCATACGTGCAACATGTCCTGCCCATCGCAGTCTACGAGACTTAATTGATCTTATTATATCTGGCTTCCTATAAAGACCATGTAGTTCATTGTTATGTAGTCTTCTCCATTCACCTGTCTGTTCATCTCTCTTTGGTCCAAAAATTTTCCTAAGTACTTTATTCTCAAATACTTGTAATATTCTTTCCTCCCTTAAAGTAAGAGTCCATGTTTCGCACCCATATAATATAACTGGTAGAATAATAGTTTTATATATTTTCAGTTTAACATTTTTTGAAAGGAGATGGGACATCAAGAGTCTCTGCAATGCATAATAGCACGCATTTCCAGAATTAAGCCTATGTTTAATTTCTTTGTGCATCTCATTCCTATTTGTGATTATTGTTCCTAGGTATTTGAATTCAGCCACTTCCTCAAAATTTCCTTCATTTGTCATTAGCTGTCCATATCCATTATATAATTTATTTCTACGTGTGACCATATATTTAGTTTTATTGATATTTACTTCCAGTACTAATTTCTTAGTGTTACTCAATAGTGTGCGTGTTATCCTTTAGTATCTCCTTGCTGTCGGCCAATAATACTACATCATCAGCATAAACTAACAGCTTATTAATACCATTGAGTTGTAAGCCTTCCTCATTCTCTAAAGATTTAATGGCATGCTCTAGTACAAAATTAAATAGTAGAGGAGATAATGCATCTCATTGCCTCAACCCATTCTGGATTTCAAAAGTGTCCGAAAACTGTTTGCCTACACGCACCCTACTCTTTGTGCCATTTAGACACATTCGTATAAGTCTAACTAACTTTTTAGGAATTCCGAACTCCAGCAGGATACTATATAACTTCTCCCTCTTAATTGAATCATATGCTTTTTTGAAGTCTACATACAGTTGATGTACAGTACCATTATATTCCCATTTCTTTTCTAAAATCTGTCTTATACTAAAAATCTGATCTGTTGTAGACCTGTTTCTTCTAAATGCACATTGATGATCTCCTAGAATGTCATGAATATAGGGAGTAAGTCTGTTTACTAATATATTTGTAAGAATTTTGTAGGAAGTTGAAAGTAATGAGATGCCCCTATAGTTGTTGCAATCAGTTTTATCTCCTTTCTTATAAATTGGTACGATAATTGATTCCTTCCATTCTTCTGGAAGAGCTTCTTTTTCCCAAATCATACTAAGCAACCAGCGTATCTTGTCCATCAATTTTTCTCCCCCTGATTTTATCAGTTCTGCTGGGATCTCATCTGAACCTGATGCTTTATACATCTTCAATTTTTCAATCGCCATTTCAACCTCTAATGCATTTGGTTCTGCAACTAGCATTTCTGCTGTCTGTAAATTATCGTCCTCAATGTCCTGTTGTCTATGTACATATAATAGCTGATTAAAGTAACTTCTCCATCTATTTAATAAACTCCTGGAATCTGCAATCATATCCCCATTTTCATTCCGAATTATGTTTGTTCTAGCCTGAAACCCTTTCTTCTGTATACTAATTCCCTGATATAATTCTCTAATGTTCCTATTTTTTGCGTTCATTTCAAGATCATTAATCTCCTCTCTCAAATATTCCCTCTTTTTACTCTTTAGTAACTTGGTGGTTTCCCGTCTAATACTACCCGATTGCTCTAAATTTTCCTCATTTGAGTCGTGCAACCATTTCATTTTTGCTAACTTTTTTCTTTACAATATCGGCACATTCCTCATCAAACCATTTCTTGTTTTGCCTCTTTTTTAAACAACCAATGCTTTCTGATGCTGACAATTTAATAATATCTCTTATAGCCTCCCATTCTTTATTTATATCAGTTTCATCTTCCGTTGCCACATTGTCATCTGAAGATTCCAGTACTTCAAATCTATTAGCAATTTTTATTTGGTATTCTTGCCGCATTTCATCATTTTTCAAGTTTTTTATTCAAATTTTACAGAATCATCTTTAGCGTTTGTTCCTCTCATAAGCGATATCCGTTGTCTGACTTTCACTCTGACCAGATGATGATCGGAATTGCAGTCTGTCCCTCTAACTGATCTAACATCGATGATGCTACTGTGCCAGCGTTTATCCACTAATACATGATCTATCTAGTTCCGAGTTTCTCCATCTGGGGACGTCCAGGTGTATTTATGAATATCCTTATGCTGAAATGTTGTGCTCTTAACAATGAGATTCTTTGATGTGGCAAATGTGACTAATCTAACCCCGTTGTCGTTACTATCTTCATGAAGACTGAATTTGCCTATTGTTGGTTTGAATATATCTTTCCGCCCCACTTTTGCATTAAAATCTCAGTAGTATTGAATTAACTGTATGTCTAATAAAGGGTTTTGCTCATTAGGCATATGTTCGTTGAGAATATTTGTATTCTTGGCCTTTTCGATAATTTCGATTTTTTCTAAAATGTTAATTTTATGTGTGTTATTTTCTCTGTGTATAAAGACGTATTATCGTCCACGAGCCTGTAGAAATTTGATTGCATCAATGCCCCGCAGATTGAGGGCGGTAATAGATGCTGAGGATTCATACACTCGATATTGATTTTGTTTTTGTTAAAGTTTTAATTTTGGAATATATTATTTTCTTTCCTCATTTACTTATTAGAAGAAGGTTTTAATTTATGTTTTTGTGTGTGCATTAAAGCCATAAATCTCAAATATAAAATTAAATATGAAACTACATTAGAGACAAAATGCTATTCTAACATTCCGTTAAAAAAAAAGAAAAAGTAGAACGGGAATAGAACCCGTGAGGTTACGAACGTAGACGATGTCTATTAAACCTCTCGACCATGGAAACACACTAAGCCAAGCTCTCTCTTTCATGTTGCTTGAGTGTGCACTGCATTAAGTAGCAAACAACCCAGTACAATTATTGAAAACGTATTGATGTGAATACGGCTTTTTCGAGCGCTCACGAAGTTCTCCGATCGATTGATAATATCAGCGGATGACTCATTTTTTTGTCTAAGGGTGTACATGGACGCGCGGACATAAGTTTTCCATACATCCCTAACCTGAATTAATGCTTTCCAATCATCCCTGTATAATCGATTTCCCTTAAATCATGGTTAATTTTATTCTCTCACCTCATTCTTGGCCTACCAACTGGGCGTTTTCCTTCTGGTTTTCCTACAAGAAACTTCTATTGAACACTTTTATTCTTCATTCGTGCCACATGTCCTGCCCATTGCATTATAGGAGTATATATATGTGCACATGTGTGTATCTACATCACCCATACGTCCCGCATGGTGACAAGAGTGCTCCCTGGCGGTAATTTCTTAACCAAGATAATTTCTTCTTCTTCTTCTACTACAAGGTTTAGGCTATACAGCCTATTCCGGCGAAGTTAAAAGTGGAGTCCATCTTCTACGTGGTCGGCCAACATCTCTTGTTCCTCTGAGATTAGCCCTATACAGGAAGGTTCTTTTTGGTATTCTTTCGTTGTTCATTCTCATTAAGTGTTCTGTCCATTTCTTATTATTTTCGCTGATTTTATCTTCAATTTTATATATATTTATTTCTTCTCGTATTTTTTCATTCCTTACAAGCTAATTTAGTTACGCTAATTTACCTACACTTGTCAATGGATGACATGTGGTTAGCACATCACTTCAATGAGACATTTTGTAGGCAACTAAAGTATTATTTTGACGGATGAAGGTCGGCTAAATTTTGCACATAGGCTTTATTATTCAGACTTGGTTCTCTTAAGAGCCTGAAAATCTTCAGACTTGGAACCCACGATTTAAAGCCAGTCACGGAGTAATTTTCCCTTAGATTTTTCTATTCTAATAATTCATCGATCCCGGCTGAGCATGCGTGTGTGTGTGTGTGTGTGTGTGTATGGGTGGGTGGGTGGGTGGGTGGTGGGTGCGTGTATGAGTGCGAGCGTGCGTTTTAACGTACCTAATCTTTTTAAACAATATATAACAATCGGTTAAGAAATGTAAAATAGAGTTCGTTAACCAGCAAAATTGGGTCATTAGTGGGGGTTAACTTGAAGCGAACATTTAAAAATCATATTAGCGAAACGGTTTTTATTTTTTCGTAACAAATTTCGTATACACCGATGAAATAAAATGAGAACAGCATAATCGGAAAAAATCAACGGATTCGGACGGTTGCGAGCGCTATTTTATTCCCAATTTCTGAATCTCAATATGTAAGTCCTTCGCTCTAGTGCTCTGCAATAAATTTAAAAAATTCGACTCACTGAGAAATTTTCTTAGTCCTGTCGAATATTTTTTAAAAAATACATGTTTCAATTTGTTTATTTTTCACGATATAAATCAATTACTCCCATAATGCTGTGGAATAAAACAAATAAGGCTTACTATATAAACGTATACGAATAAATATAAAAAAGTACATTTTAAATTAGACTTATTGCACTTTTTTCATATTTTCTGACGAAAACGATGAAACGGATTAGACATATGAGACATATGATTTGATCCACAAATCGCCAAATAAAACAGTTAAAGAAGAAACGAGATATTTAGGAGTGTTAAAACGAAAACTGATGGATGTTGAAAATTTGAATTAAAGAAGGTAAGTTTACAAGTAGAGATTCTGTTACTATTGCCAAATGAATGCTATTGAATACTCCATTGTATAAGCACATGTACTTTTTTGCTGTAGGTGTTAATTCTATACAGTTTATTTTATAACTCAGTTCTTCACATTATCTGATGGCTTCATTCAACATATCTATTTATATTCGTACTTAGGTCACTCTACTAGTCAACAGCTTCTGACATGACTGGCTCTCATATCCAACTCTCGCAATTAAATGACCTTGCACTTCCTTTTATATATGCGAGGGTAGTAATAATCCGGACTACTCTCGAAGGAAGGCTCGAATTGGTTATCTGGAAAATAATTCCTCCAAAACATGTGGTCATTTAAACAACGAATCAACAAAGAGTCACTGTATATTATGCAATTTTAATTCACTGTAGTGTTTTTTAAATTTAAATTTAAATTATTATAAATGGATTACAATAGTTAATCATTTAAACGATGTTTATTGTGGGAATGATTTATTAATCAAATAAGCTGATAAGCAGGTTTAGAATTTCTATTTACATACATATCTGTTTTTACGTTACAATTAAAATTTCGTTATATGTTTTTGAATTAGGGTATTTGGAGTGATATAAGACACATTTGCTCTTCCATGTTTCAGGGAATAGTACCTTTTCTCACACACGCACGTACAATACACGCCATACAATATTGCAGGTACAGCCAATACTTTATACAATTTTAAATGTATTTCTCTTCTTACTTTATTTTCCAGTGTTCTTTTTAGGGTGCCACATAAATATTGAACTATGTTTAATTTATTGTGTATGTCTTTCTCGATATTACAACCTAGAGATACACCTAGATAATTTAAATCTTTTACTTGATCTAGCGCATCGTTTCCCGACCTGTGGTTCGCGAACTAGGTCTATTATTGTTTCCTTCAATTCTGCAGCATAGTAATAATAATAATGATAATAATACTAATAATTATTATTATTATTATTATTATTTAAAAATTAAATTAACCCTATAATGTTCCTTGTTATATATGTGTAACAATGGAAATTTATCGCATTATTTCCACGATAGATTAATATTTCCCGCGAATGTCTGATTTACTGTTACGTAACAACGTTAGGAATGCATTTGATTTCGCTACAACTAGGTCTACACGTTGTGTAACTTAAGCAGTAACTACAGTAACTTTAGGTTTTAACCGTTCAGGGTTCAGTTAATTTAAGGTTATTAAACCTATTTCTTAGAATTAAATTTCATGCATGTCTACTTATATATATTTAAAAGTCAGTGGTTCACCCAACTCAGATCGTTGTGCAAGGGGTTCGCTAGTCGAAAAAGGTTGGGAACCGCTGATCTAGCGTTTTGTCATTTAGTAGTATTTTTGTTCTTTCTATTTCTTTGTCACACTGGGCCATTACTTTAGATTTTGTTGAAGAAATTTCTAGGTTGTAATCTTGTGCAATATTATTTAATTTAAAAATTGCTCTTTGCAAGCCATTATATGAAGAAACCTTTATAGCCTGATCATCAGCAAATGTCAGTGTGTTAACACGTATTTTATTATTGGAATTTAAAGTTACTTGCCATTTTCTGACAACTTCGTCAACATATATCAATTGAAGAGAGTTGGCGAAAGACGGCACGTCGTAATCCTTGGTTTATTACGATTTTATATTTCGACTTTATATTTTCACTCTTTATTTTGATAGGCTATTTGTATTTGCATATACGGTAAGCTTAATTGAATGTCTACTATTAGAATCACAACATGGTTTTCGAAAAGGAAGATCCTGCTTCGATTTTATATTTACAACAGCACAGATAATTGAAAGAAGGCAAAAATTATAACGGGTCGGTGGAGCTATGAGTTCTCAGGGGACAATACGACCAACTTTGAAGGCAACTACGATAGTATATAATAACTTGGACAACACCAATACAGTTACTTGTAGAATTTTGTTTTATAATTGTATAATTGACTGTACACACTCGTAGATTACATGTTCACATGAAATCTGTCAATTAACTTTTAAATTAACGCCCTTGAGATTCATGAAATAAATCTGTAACCTGGAGCGATCTTTAGTCTTCACGATCCCTAGTACTCAGACCGTTTAAGTTGCACAAACTTGATTAAGAACGGGAATTGACTTTATTCTCCGTAATTTATTTATAATGACTAAGTGGCCTCTAATAATCTCACTTAGTTGGGATAGAATTGTAAAATATCTCGCCGTTTAGATCAAGTGGTAATATAACTCGCCTACTCTTAGGCAAAATAAATAGAAAATAAATAAAAGACTTGGAAGTAATATATATCTTGCCAAAAGCAAGATCGCGACTATATAATCTCGCCTACAGGTAAGAAGGCGACTATATAATCTCGCCTACAGGTAAGAAGGCGACTACTATCTCGCCGAAAGGCAAGAGCGAGAGTGTTCTAATAATTTTGACTTAGACTCCTACCCGCGCCATTTCCGAGAATATGTAGGGCGGTAACTTTTTATTTCTAATACAAATTCAATTGGTTTACATATTATTAATCTGAATATCATATATTCATTGGCTACATAATTCACGCCTACAAATTTGACATCATGACAACATTCACACGCTTGGGGTTGTTTGTTTCTCAAGACAGCTTGCTTGACCTCTTTCTCAGGACCTAGTTTACCTCATTAGGCTGGCAAGAGACATTTGAGGCTTCGGCACCCTTTATGGATGGTTTTCCAAAAGACCATAAACTTTATATTTGCTTACTACCCTAAAATCGCTTCACATTCTTTAGCTACTGTACTTTTTATTGCCTCTACGTGTTCCTTTGAATAGAAACTGCAACTAATCTGCCCCTTGTAACATTGCAGGTGCTGTTTTGAACTTCTGTTCTCATGTGAACCAAATTTTGTTTGTTGGGCTACATAACTTAGTATAAATGTATATTAATTAAATTATAATAATTTAATGTATAATGAGGGGAACAATAATCGTTTCAAAATGTAATTTGCCACTAAACATAGCCTTCGTGTATTTTATATATATATATATATATATATATATATATATAATATGAAAAGAAAAATGAATGCTTGAGTCGGGATTTGAACTCGAGTCTCTAAAGTCTGTACCTTTAGCGCTCTAACCAACTGAGCTATCCAAGAATTCCAACACAAACATACAATTTTCTTATACATGTAGTATTCTCAATTCACACAAGAGGTAGCGTAAATTTGTTCCAACTGACATCTAGCGGCTAATGTAACAGTTAAGCAATTTTTTTAAAGAGAATATTTACTTTATAGCAGTAACGCTTGTATATATAGATATTATAAATATATACAAGCGTTACTGCTATAAAGTAAATATTCTCTTTAAAAAATTTGCTTAACTGTTACGTTAGCCGCTAGATGTCAGTTGGAAAAAAAATTCCGCTACCTCTTGTGTGAATTGAGAATACTACACGTATAAGAAAATTGTATGTTTGTGTTGGAATTCTTGGGTAGCTCAGTTGGGCAGTGAAACCCGAGTTCTCGTGACATTTAGTAATAATGGAGAATATAGTACATACATAAGAAAAATAAGTGTTTGAATTGGATTCGCCTGGTGGTGTAATGGATAACACGCTGAGGTACAGACTCAGAGTTCCGGGTTTGAATCCCGTCCAGGCATTTATTTTTCTTATCATACCATATATATATACATACATGTGTGTGTGTGTGTGTGTGTGTGTTTGTATGCGTATGTGTGCTTTGGTAATTTGTCCATGCGATGGACTGTTTCTTACTATTTCTTATTCTTAATAAACTCTATATTAGTATTGGGTGTTTATCAGGTAGATTAATATAACTTAGTATTGCGGACCTCATCATTTGTATATGTAGATATTACTAAATTAGGACCCCACCCACTAGCTCAGGAAATAGCATTCTTAACTAAAGTCCGGGTTTGATATCTGGCTCGTATTTAAAATTTCATTACAAACTTTTTAATTTTGGGGATCACAGTATGATATAAGGGCATATAATTTACGTAACTTAGTCTGCCCAAGTGGTACTTTTATTGTGAACTGAAATTAGACCATATAAAACCATCTATTCTTCTAGCACGGAGCGCGAAAAGCCCAGTGTGGCACTGGAACCATACATACACAAACAGAGAAAAAGAGAGTATATATATATATTGCTAGCTTATATTAGTATATTAAAACTGGGTGTTCCTGAGTCCTGAGTATCTAAATATGTATTGATTGTTCAATTTCTAATGTAAAATTCCGTGGTGTTAATCCTAGATTAATTTGCAATGAATTCATGGTTCGTTGAGCTACGTAGCATTTAAATAATGACCACAGGAGAAACGGAAAGAAATTGTAATTGAAAATATTAATTAATTAATTAATTAATTAATTAATTAATAACTAATGCCGCAGGATATGAATGTGCTATGTGACTGTATATATATCAATACGTTTAAATCATGAAACATAATTACAACGGACATTCATTATTGTAATTAGATATTTGTTTTGGAAGAATACATAGCCCTATAAGCTCGTTTTCCACAATAAAATGTCCTGAAAGTAAAATTTCGGTTAAATATGTATTTTAGAATTTTAAAAAAATTATATTTATTTTACACATTAGAACAATTTTGAAGCTCACATGGATAAGTAAACAAGTTTAATAAAGAATTGCATCTTCATTAACGGAATAATTATTGAAAACATAAATGTTTGTAATTTTGCACATAAAGTAAACAATCAAGATCCGTAATAGTAATATGTAGTAGGCCTATATACATATAGAATTTTCATAAATATTGCGTAATTACAATGAAACAAAATTTAATGTATTTGGACGAGTAAAATTTTAAATTTTGAGAAATAATCAGCCTTTTTATTGTGTGTGGCATCATCGATAACGTTTTAAGTGGTAACCTACTTTACATTGTTTTTTTCTGAAAACAATTCTCAAAACAATTAGAGGAACACTTGTAATAAATTGAGTAAGTAATTGTTTTCTAAAGCTGTAATGCTGAAAGTTGAACAATACGTAAATTGAATTATTAATTTTATCATTGGATACAAATTTTAAAGATCCATGGCCTAAATACAGAGAAATTACCTCAAATAACAAATATAGAGAATTTTTTTTATTTTGGAAGGCACTGACCACTTCTAATTGGTAAGCTTCCTGATGTTGCTATAGTGACGAATGTTGATTATTGCCTTGTTTATTGAAGTCTCTGACAAAATGAGGCATTTAAATGAGTTTGAAGTGTATCATGCTCTACATATTTTACGACAAGGTCAATCTCTGCGATAAGTGGCTAGAGAGCTTGGGGTTTCTTCTTCCGTGGTGTCCAGGTTATGCAACAGGCACAGAGAGACAGGCCAGTATTGTAGAAGACGTGGCCAGGGCCGTAAATTTAAAACAAGCCCCCAGGATGACAGATACGTTGTTCTTTCTGCTCTTCGACAGCGTACAAAAACTGCAAAATACCTGCAGAATGACCTTCATATGGCTTCCGGAATCCGGGTTTCAGACCAAACTATAAGGAACAGATTAAGGAAAGAGAATATTCGTCCAAAAAGGCACGTTAAAAAAACACGCTTAACAAATGGGCATAAGGCAGCAAGACGTACGTATGCTGAAAACCATGGTGATTGGAATCTGAACCAGTGGGAGTCTGTGCTCTTCTCGGACGAATCCAGGTATCGTCTTACACGTTGTGATGGTCAATTGAGGGTGTGGGGACGGCCAGGAGAAAGATTTTCTGCAGAGGCTGTACAGGAAATTGATAGATTCGGAGGAGGTTCCATAATGGTGTGGGCCGGAGTTATGTACAACAATCGTACGGACCTTGTACTTGTTCCCCAGCGACTGAATGCTGTCCGGTATATCGAGCACGTTCTAGAAGACCATGTAGTACCTGCTGCCATTGAAGTAGGCCCTGGATTTCTGTTTATGCAGGATAATGCCAGGACACATTCTGCGGCTGTGACCAGGGATTTCCTGAGGAGGAATGAAATTGAGGTAATGGAGTGGCCAGCGGTCAGCCCAGACCTCAACCCTATTGGACACTTGTGGGATCTTCTAGAGAGGAAGGTCAGGAACCGACATCAAGCTCCACAAACTCTGCAGCAACTTGGAGATGCTCTGAAGGAGGAATGGGAGAATATCCCGCAAGAGGAAATCCAGAATTATTGGGAGCATGCCACGAAGGTGCCAAAGTGTCATCGAATGTCGTGGAGGTCATACACGATACTAACTCTATATAACGAGTGTTTAATTTGAATTATTTGAAAAGTTAATTGTCAGCGTTATTCATTTGTTTTTACTGACATGAGCAATAAATAAATAAATAATTAACCACAAATGATGTACTTTATTAATTTCATGTTTGTACCTTTATCCAATGAAAAAATATTTGCATATTTCATAGTGTTCCTCTAATTGTTTTGAGCAGTGTATATTGGTAAAAATTACCTCAGGATAGGGATGTGTGGAGAGCTTATGTCCGTGCAGCCATGAACCTATGGAATCGATAGTCCCAGTGAGTTAGTTGGATAATTGCTTGGGAGGTTGTTAATTAGGAAAACAAATAGGCCTATAATGTATCGCATTAAGAAAGGAAATAGGTAATATTGTATATTTTCTCTCTCTCTCTCTCTCTCTCTCTCTCTCTCTCTCTCTCTCTCTCATGATGTATGAAAGAAATAGGATCCTACAAACCGCCATTTTCACTTAAATGATCGTTTGTTCACTTGCACTGCAACACATAGTGAATTTATGCTAATGCAAAATATGTTGTCCATTACAATTCCGTCGGTGGAACTTTAATTGCTAATGTTATTTCAGTTTATTATCATCTATAATACAGAGAAAGCTATAATTTCACAATACATATTTGACATACGGTACATGTTTTCTTTTATTTTCTATTTCCACCAAGATCACATTTGTTCTCCATTAAGATATATTTTTAGGAACAAGCATACAAGGTTATGAAACAATATGCATTCAGGTCCAAATAAAAGTGTTTATCTGCTAAAGAAAGAAAATAACCAGATAAAATATACAAGAAAAAACATATTGAAGTTTCAATTGGGAAAGTAATGGAATATCCAGACCATGAGAAAATGCAACTAGCGAGACTACTTTCTTTCAAGGATAGATTTTACGCTTCTTTCAATGTGTCGAGACAAAATCGATTCAAAGAGACATTTACACATAAAGGACTTAAACTCTTTCCATTTACTGAACCTGTTTTCTTTTCCCACACCTAGCATACATGTATCTCTTTTATCCTCCAGATGTAACTTCCAATATGCATTAAAAAGTTGGGCGAATTCCAGTTAATTTCACAGTTTCTACAAATTTCAATTAATTTAAAAAAAATAGAAAAAAATACTCATAATTTATATGTAAATTAAGTGATTGGTTTAGGATTGTCACATATTATTTTCATATGAAAAAACCATATCTGAAACTTCACCTACTTGTAAATGTTGACATATAACTATAAGTTATTTAAATGAACGTGCAACAAAACATACATTCCATAACAGAATTAGAAAAATATTAATAAAATCACAGTAGTAGTGATTCAAAATTAAAATTATAATAAAAATTGTTGCCTTATAGATCCGTCTCCTCAACTCCGTAAATTATTAATTCTCTGTAAGGCCTTCAGAGTAGTCCCATCATCAGCAAAAGGAACAGGAGACAGGTCTATAGCTAGTTACCCTGAATGAAACACCCGAATGTTAGAGGATCAGTAAATATAGATATATATCCTGCTCCTTCCGCTGCTGATGGGATAGTCCCGAAAGACCTACAGAGAACTAATATTTTACAAAGTTGAGGAGACGGACATATTAGGTTACAATTGAATAATTTTATATTATAATTGAAATTTAGTAACTAATACCTCAACGGAGTTTTATTATGAATTTTATTAATGTTGGATACTAATTTCATTTGGTGTAGATCTCTGCATCTCTTTAAAAAATATTTTTAATTGAAGTGCATTGTCGTAATAGGGTGGGCCGAAAAAAAATATTTTTTTTCGAAGTTGTAATAGCGCGAAAAAGTTGCGAATTATATAGACAAAAGAAAAGAAAAGAAATCTAAATCGGTTGACATCTTCCGGTCGCGCAAATGCTCTAAAGTTTGACAAAATTGAAAAAAAAAACTTCATGTTTGTGATCATTTCTTTAATTTTTAATTAGATGTTTTCGTAATGTAATAGTTTGTATTATCTTCAAATAGAGCCTAACAACATTGTGTTTTAATTTGGTTTAGATCAATTGATATCTTTCAGTCGCGCAAAGGGCCTAACATTTGTCAAAATATTGAAAGTTTGACATTTTTACTATTTATTTTTTATGTATTTAATATACTTTTTTAAACTTGCTAGTTACAGTATTTTTATTTTTGAAAATAAGAACATTGTGTTTTACTATGGTGTGAATAAATTAACAACTTCCGGTCACGCAATGACCCCAATGCTATGGAAAAACAGTACTAGAAAAAAAAAATAGTTAAGCCGATGACATGAAGGGTGATAACAGTAACAACGGGCATGTAACTTTTCGATTTGCTCTATAATTAAAAAGCTTAAATATTTAAGTTACAGTATAGTTTTTAACAATAAACCTACTTTTAAAAGGAAGAAAAACAGAATAGCCTATATAATGAATAAATAGTCCATGTTAGTTGAACCTGTCCATTAGTACAGTTCACTACTTTGTAGCCGAAGGTACTTTGAAGACTGATTTGCTGGTGAAGTTAGGCATGGATGATCTGGACAGCAGATTGGTTCTTATAAATCCGTCTCGAGATTCAGCTCCACAAACGTTTCCTCAGTCTTCCGTGACGAGTTTTACACAGCGTTCAACAGCTTGAGTGTGAATTGGGAATTGCTTAAAAGTAATGTTCCAGTCAGGGATTGAGTCACTATCGATGTACGATTTGATCATGTCGTCACTGATTTCTGCCAACACTGGGGGAGAAGATAATGCAGAGTCTATCCGGTTGATCATTTCTGAGTATTCTAGGGCATTGAAGTTGATTTTTGGTAGCGTGAATGTCCTTACTGTTTTCCTTCTTGCATCTATCTGCCTAGCCTTCAAAATTCTTCGAAGTCCGAACTCTCTTATGTGTTTCTTGTCATCTTGACTCATGGCTAAGAGTATGTCTTCTGGGTGGGCGAAAAAACCATTCTGTTCGAACACAGGGAAACAATAACGGTTGCTTAGTATTGCAGTAGATTTTAACTGAACTCTCATCTGCCAAATGGGTTTAAAATATTTGTTTTTGTTTGAACTGTATAATCTTGGTCGCTATAACTGTCCTACTAGGATGACAACGTCCTTCATCTTCAGTTTCGACTAAATTTAAAACAGAATGTGAGCATGAGGGATTTTGAAACATCTTCTACAAATTAATGACTGTCACGTAACTTCCTTTCCAACGCTTTGTTACGCTTGTTTGTTTCACTTTTGTCTACCGCTCCAATTTTTCCTATTCCGTTTTTGACGGTTCTTTTTCTACCTCATTATCAATTCGTGTGAAAAAATACTACGGCTACTACATTTAAATACTAATTATTTATCAAATACTAGAAATGCATAAAAATGTAACTTTTTCATTATTTTGGCAAATATTGGTGCTTATACGCGACCGGAAGATATCAACAGAATTAAACCAAATTAAAACACAATGTTTTAGGCTATATTTGAAGACGTTACAAACTATAACATTACGAAAACATCTAATTAAAAAATTAAAGAAATAATCGCAAAAATGAAGGTTTTTTTTTCATATTTTGTCAAACTTTAGAGTTTTTGCACGACCGGAAGATGTCAACCGATTTTTATAATATTTTTTTTGTCTATATAATTCGCAACTTTTCCGTGCTATTACAACTTCGAAATAAAAAAAAAGAGTTTTTTTTTTCGGCCCACTCTATTGCCATAATCTGGTCACGTGACTTGATTTGAAACAAGATAATATGTTTCCTCTAGGCAATATGATACAAATACCGTGATTTCAAAACGAAGCCTCAGGCATAGATGTATGTCCTTTGTTTCTGATTTGTACCGTTTGTGTCATCTAGGCCTGCTAACATTGATTATACAATCTTGCCAGTGAGTGATATTAATCCAGAGAAATTCCCACCACACTACATCGTATTATGTTCTAACACAGGGTGAATGTTACATGTGAAATAAAGAACCAGCAAGAAAGCAAAAATAAATCTAACTTAAATGTATTACGAATGTATTATTGAAAATTAATGTATTGAAGTTTGCCATCCGCACGCAAGATTTAATACAGATAAAGATAAAAATCGATGCCTGATCCGGTATTTGATCCCAGGATCTCCAGCTTTGCGAGCTGGACATTTTTCCTTTGAGCTATCCAGGCATTCATGGACGGACATGAATATATTTCACTTTAAATCCCGTTGTACCCCTTATAATGAACACTGCACATTGCAGTAAGGGCTGCTTCACCAAGAAGGTATTTTGTTGGATCCTTTTCCGTGTCATATCAGCCAATTACGAATGTAATATTAAAATTAATGTACCTGGTAGTAGAAGAAGAAGAAAGAGTATATTAATTTTAATATTACTTTCTTAATTAAAGCTGATATGGCATGGAAAGAAAAAAACCGTCTTAATGTATTCTTAGTGGAAGCAGCCCTTACTGTAATGTGAATTGTATTCAGTACAAACTGTAGACAGGGTTTTAACCTGAGATATCTACAGTACAACTAAGCACATTTACCACACGTAAATTGTTTTCGTCCAGCTGCTCCAACGCACACTTCATAGTACAACTTCTTGCATGAATCACATCTTATCGAGCCACCTTTTGAAATAGAGTTTTTATGAACATATTTGACCCCGCAAAAACTACAAGGTTCATCTTCATCATCATAAGCTTCTTGTAATTCTTCCTCATCGGAACTGCTGATATTTACTTCTTTTTTCAAAACAATATTCTTGCCTTTTGCGTTTTGATTTCTTGGTTTCTTAGCAATTGTACTTTCTCTAATTGCAACTTTCTTTTTGCTATGATTTTCTCAACATTTTGCGGGGATGTCAAGTGAGAAGCAGCCTGTTTTTGTTTATTTCTATTTTTTCTTGCTATTGCTTTCGTAGGAGTAGGGAGAAATGTTGAGAAGTTAGTAGGACTAGGGCTGTCAGTAGGCAATGATGTTGTAGGCATTTCATCACAATTTTCACAATTGAGATCATTCAGAGAGACATTCTGATTAGAAGATCCTGGAAGATGAGTTGCTTCATTGAAAGATCCCGGAAGTGGAGTTATCCTGGTGTCAACAGCAGTAGGTGCACAAGATTCCAAATTAAATGTCTCTGAAGGGAGGAACTTATAATCTGGTATTCTGTTGCAATTAAAATGAAAATTCCTGTAGTTTCAAATCCTTTCACTGCATTTCCTACTGTGGCCCCTTTCTTCCATGCTTCATTAAAAATCTTTCCAAATACGTACTTGGTTATTGAAGATAGATGCTGGATTGTTATGGCCGAATGACGTAACCTCTTGGTGGTAAAACGTTTCAGGGATTTGAAAAGTGTTCTGTCAAGAGGCTGCAACACATGAGTAGTGTGAGGGGGAAGGCATACTAACTGAATGTTGTTTTGTACACAATAATCAAGGCATTGGAAGGAATAATGGTATGCGTGGCCATTCAATATCAACAAACTCTTGTCCTGCGCACGATGTTTTACGAAATGCTGAAGCCAGAGTAAAAATATATCTTCGTTTATGTACCCGCTTTCAGACATTTGTACCGTTGTTTCGGTTGGGTACGGTGGGGCGTTTTGGATCGATTTTACTCTAGTCTCAATTCACAGCCAGATAATTTATATTTTGAAAGCTTTATTGTCATTATATATTGCAGTATGATATTATCTATTGAAACATAACAGTATAAGTTTTAGTATATGCCTGCGTTTCAGGGCAAACCAGATATTGTACAGCGCTGCAAAATATTGTTTTGTCTCAAATGGTGGGGGAATTTGGATCATTGATGGGGTTAATCGAATCACATATATTTTATCAGTAGTGACCTAAAATTCAAGTCCTCAATGTTTGTAAATCACAAATATTACATTAATATACACTCATAACTTCAAAATACTATGATAATCAGCCTATAAATGCCTGTATACTTCAAAGTTGGCGATCCTGTGTTCAAATCCCGGTTCAACATACAATTCTTCTTCAGTTGTATTAAGTATATTACTTCAGATTTCAACGCGGTAAAAACAATTATTTTCATGATTGTAGGATAGTAATAAGAACATACACATAAATGTTTCATTGACGTAATTAAATTTATTATAACAGTAAATACAATACTTGAATAATGCTAATTCGTTATTAATTCTGGGAGAGTTAAGGCTAAAAGTTAAAGCAGGAGATCTAGGCGTAAATCTTATATTAAAATATCTTCTTCTTCGTCCATACATGTCTTAGGCCTATAGGCTTGTTACGATCTCAGTGATGAATTTTGTATCCAGCGCTTCCTTGGAGACACAGATATCTCTTCCCTATTGGACTAACGAACATGGTTTTATGAACTCTATTTGAACTCATTCGTAGCAAATGATTCATCCACTTGTTGTGGTATTCGTATACGGTATGTACTTAAGACATCATTGCGTTTGTAATATCACTTGGTATACCCTCCTGTATATCTCATGAATCTCATTTCACTAGACGTTATCCTGCAATTCTCTCTTTTCCTCAAAGTCCAAAGTAAACTTTTAAATAAATCTAAATAATTTTATAGTAGATTGTTTAAATAGATGAAGTAAATTTTATTTTAGTTGGTAATGATGGTAATTATACCTTCATATGACCTATTAGAATACATCTAGTATGGTGCATAGGTAAAGACCAATACGAGTAGATTATATGGTCATATTAATTAATCTATACATTTTTAGATATGGCGATTTTATCATTCCTTCAACAGAACTTGACCTTGTAGGATGCGAAGGTACAAACATTAATTAATCCCCTATACCGAATACATTAAACGTAATAATATTAATGATGATGATAATAATAATAATAATAATAATAGTAGCAATAATAACAACACTGTAATTAAACCAGAGTGCCTCTATGGAGCAGAAACATTAATTTTGAACAGAAAAAAAATATATCGAAAATATAGTGAAAAAAATAATGCAAAATTATAAGAAAAGTTTTAGGTCCACAAGTCATAGGTGAAGCATTTAGACTCAGAAGTAAAAAGGAAATAAAAATATATACAGACATTCATAGCGATATTAGAAAACGAAGGTTAACATTTTATGGCCATATTAAACGAATAAACTCAAATAGGCTTACAAAACAGATAATGGAATTCTACGAAAATAGAAGTAAAGCTCCAGTGGATACTATGAAGTGGATTGATGAAGTCAAAAATTACTTAAAATTGGCAGGAATTACTAAAGAATATATCCCAAACAGAGATATATTTAGAATTAAGGTGAATAAGTGGCAAGTTGACCACGATGACAAACCGAATAAAAAACTGGAACAACTTGGACAAATGATAGAAAACAAGCTCATAGCAAAAGAATGAAAGAAATTTTGGCTCAAAGGAAACGCCTCTAAGTACTTTGCTTAGTCCTACATGGGCACATCCGCAATCAAAATAATAATAATAATAATAATAATAACAATAATAATAATAATAATAATAATAATAATAATAATAATAATAATAATAATAATAATAATATTCTGATTCTAAAATAAATGACAATGAATAAGAAATATGTAGTGCGGTGATGTTTAATTTTACCTATCGCTCGGCATTTACTCATTATCCTCGAATCTGTAAAAACCACTTCCAAACCTCGCATCGGAATATACTATTTTCTAACGTTAGCGTTAAGTAAAATTGTTACGAATTTCATCTATTCTTCTTTCATAGTAATGATTTATACCAGATATTTTAATTTGATTATTATTACTCCTTAATATTAATACTCACCGTTCAAAAAAAGTTATAGCGTCCAAAAAATGGTAAGCAATACGTGTGTGTGAAATGTCTTAACAGAATCCTGAAATAACAAAACTTGATTTTGTCTCTCTCTTACTTACTTGCTTACTTACTCACTGGCACTATCGAACCCGTAGGTTCATGGCCGCGCGGATATAAGCTCTCCATGCATCCCTATCCTGAGCTAATGCTTACCAATCATTCCCTGTATAATATACTTCCCTCAAATCATAGTTAATGTTATTCTCCCACCTCATTCTTGGTCTACCAACTGGGCGTTTTCCCTCTGGCTTTCCTACAAGAAGCTTCCATGCAAGCCTTTCATTCCCGATACGTGCAACATGTCCTGCCCATCGCAGTCTACGAGACTTAACTGTTCTTATTATATCTGGCTTCCTATAAAGACCATGTAGTTCGTTGTTATTTAGTCTTCTCCATTCACCTGTCTGTTCATCTCTCTTTGGTCCAAAAATTTTCCTAAGTACTTTATTCTCAAATACTTTTAATCTCCTTTCCTCCATTAAAGTAAGAGTCCATGTTTCGCACCCATATAATATAACTGGTAGAATAATAGTTTTATATATTTTCAGTTTAACGTTTTTTGAAAGGAGTTGGGACATCAAGAGTCTCTGCAATGCATAATATCACGGATTTCCAGAATTGAGCCTATGTTTAATTTGTTTGTGCATCTCATTCCTATTTGTGATTATTGTTCCTAGGTACTTGAATTCAGCCACCTCCTCAAAATGTCCCTCATTTGTCATTAGCTGTCCATTTCCATTATATAATGAATTTCTACGTGTGACCATATATTTAGTTTTATTGATATTTACTTCCAGTCCTAATTTCTTAGTGGAATGCAGGCTTACTAATTTCTTAGTGTTACTCAATAGTGTGTGCGTATTGTCCTTTAGTATCTCCTCGCTATCGGCCAATAATACTACATCATCAGCATAAACTAACAGCTTATTAATACCATTGAGTTGTAAGCCTTCCTTATTCTCTAAAGAGTTAATGGCATGCTCTAGTACAAAATTAAATAGTAGAGGAGATAGTGCATCTCCTTGCTTCAACCCATTCTGGATTTCAAAGTGTCCGAAAGCTGTTTTCCTACACGCACACTACTCTTTGTGCCATTTAGACACATTCGTATAAGTCTAACTAACTTTTTAGGAATTCCGAACTCCAGCAGGATACTATATAACTTCTCCCTCTTAAATGAATCATATGCTTTTTTGAAGTCTACATATAGTTGATGTACAGTGCCATTATATTCTCTACTTTTTTAAACTTCGATTGTGTTAAAAAGCACTTCCCATACATATATCCCAATTTAATATTCAAGCGCGCACACACACACACACACACACACACACACACACACACACACACAAACACACACACACACACACACACACACACACACACACACACATGTATGAAGTTCAATTTTGTTTTCTGAACTCTAAAATACACTATTTTACATGAATTCACAATAATATTGACTCCTGTGAATACACGGGCGATCAGTTCACTGAACCGGGTAGACATATTGCAAATGTAATATAATTATAAAAATAATTGTAATTTATTTAAACGTGTCCATATTACAGTTGTTCGTGTCATTTAGCACCTAAATACAACTGAAATATCATTCCAGCATTTAATTATAAAATAATAATACTAGTAATTATATTCGAGCAGTATAAAGAGACTCCGGGCGCTCACCTCTCTCCGATGGGTCTGATCGTGTCTCGGATACTCCATGTGGATTTGTTGTTGACAAAAAAGGACCTTGGGCAAACTTTTCTCGGGATTTCACCCGTTTTTCTCTGCCACAAATTTCATTCTACTATTACTCTACACTCACCTCATCCATTTAGTTTATCCGTCCCTGTGACGGTGTGTCAGGCGTGGTCGGCCAGCACACTTTTTGTTCAGAGACCTCTAAAATGTAGGGTCTTCATGTCATCTCATCCCTCAACCCGACCTGAGTTAGACACGAGTTGAGGATATGATTATTATTATTATTATTATTATTATTATTATTATTATTATTATTATTATTATTATTATTATTATACCACAACTATTTTCTTAAATAATTAATTGGCAATTCTCCAAACTTGTATTTTAATTAATTTTAAAGCATTAAGTTAAAGTTTTCAGGAGACATTTTAACAGATTTTATTTTAATTTATTCAATTATTTGAAGCTCAACTACCTTGACTAAAATTAAGATAATTACATCTCATTTGAATTAATGAGCATCTTAAGTTAATTATACAATTTTTTTTCAAATATTAGGGATCCTGTTAATAGGGATTATGAGGAGTTCAGAGAAAAGTGGAGCAAAAAAAATTGACAATCTTAGTTTCATGTTCAAAATATCAATAATTATTCAGAGTAATGGTAAACCAAGTATAGTATTAGTTCTTTTTAGTAATGGTAAACCAATATATGGTGGGAAATACAGTTTGTGTTGACATAACACTGAGATACGAAGTTCTAATTTAGTTCTTGTCTTGTGTTTACTTTTAGCGTTTAATATAAAAATAGAACAACCTGTCGAATATAAAACATAAGACCCATTTTGTGAAAGTCCGAATTATGGCATTGACAAAGGCATGTATATTACACTTACTTGGTTTTTGCAATACATAGTAAATAAGGTGAGAGGGGAATGCAACTTGCATTACTATTCCGTGATTACGAGGAAATATTGGTGCCAGATTGTTAGTGTTGCCGAGTGTACAGGGAATTATGAATTGTACAGCGAATGATATTAAAATATTAACTCAATGTAAGGTAAGTGTGGAGAACTTACGTTCACATGGTCTTAAATGTCTGGGTTCAATAATAGCACAAAGTACATTTTGCATTTACTTTTCAGTAAGTTAAACACACGCATTTCATTATAGCATGAAATAAAACGTCTTCATATAAATGAGTGATTTATTAAACTTCGCGCAGTTTCTTTTGTGTTGAATGGAACATTTTACACTGTGAAGACTGTAATATTGTGAAGGTAACTCGAATCCAGCCTCATGGGCTAGTGGTCGAAACTTCTCACTACAGTTCCTGTCATACCATAGGATTTTTAAAGCGAATTATTTCTGATATTGCCCACGGTCTGAATTTGGATTACATTTAGGTTCAAGGACTCTCCTGGTGCTTCATTACCATTAATCACCTATCATATCATCGGGGTAACGTAATTCCACCTTCCAGGCGCTCCAGCTTAAAAAGTGAGTTAATATTCTGCCATGCCAGGAGAGAATACCAGAAATGTTACAAAGACAACCTGAAACATTGGTAAATGAGCACATTGTCCTTTATATCCCTCCTCGTCACACTGTGTATTATTTACTATCATTTACAGTTTCACTTGCCAGAGACTGTCAAACTATAACATTGTTCAAAAAGAAACTAAAGAATTATTTAATAACTAGAGTCGGGATTTTTAAGTAATAAAAGATACGATTGCATTGCAGATAGTAGATATTATTCTCCTGTTTGTGTGTGAAACCAAGGTAACAGACAGTCAGAAGTCTATCTTCTCGTAATACTATTCAACTTATACCGAAAGTACTATTTCGGTACGTGGCATCTATGTACTGTCATCCTCCCTCTTCAGCGAGATTTATTAACTGTGCCAATTTCTTTTTTCTTTGTGTTTACTCCCACTCACCTTCCTTTCCCTTCCCTCTGCGCTTCTGTAAGTGCGCAACTTCCTGTCTTCCTCGGAACACTCAAATATGTGAAGCAAGTTGTAAACAGGGTCAATCATTTTCATTCATTCATTCATACAATTCATTCGATTATCGTCTGGTCGACGTCAGCTCGAGGAGAGCTGTGTTGTTTTGTGTTTGGTCCGGTAAGCCAGGGTAGGGTATCCGTATGGACCCTAACACTTGGCTGGACTAAAAGGTATGCATGAGTGTTTGTGTGAGTAATATTATAATTTTTCTTATTATTTCTGTATTCATGTTTTCTTATGGTCAAGAGTAATTTCTGTTTAAACATCTTTCATATTCCAACTTCAGACATATAATTGGAATATCAAATTCTATTTTAAGTAAACAAGAATGTTTAATTACTGTGCTTTTAGCTATGCTACTGCTGCCTTATATTTTTCCCTATCTACAAGTTTTCTCAAGGTTATATTAGCTCCCCTCTCCCTTCTAGCTTCCATGGTTGTAAATATTATACTGAGTTAAATACGAGTCATATAAATTACTACAGCGTGTTAATAATTAATATATGTTATTAAATCTATATAGGAAAGATGAATCAATCTTTGCCTCTGATGGACCCGGGCAAAGAACAATAGATAGCACCTACATTTATGAACTGGACGCTACTATTAAGATAACTAAATATATTAGTAGATTCTCTCTCTCTAGGCCAGTAAGGATCCAAATACGGTAACGACTCTTCTGGATGCAGGGACCAGAAGGGTCGCAGAACGTGCAAACTATTTTTATGTGAAACCAAAACAAAAGACAGTCATAAGTCTAACTTCTCATTATACTATGTTACAATCTTACATTTAGTACATAAAAATCCGGACTCTATAAAAAACTAACTTATACATCTCATTGACAATATTCTTTTAACAATTGTTAATATAAATTATTTATGAAAATAGTATTAAGATTAACAAATATTTTAATTTGTTTTAAATATTTTACTTACTTACTCACTGGCACTATCGAACCCGTAGATTCATGGCCGCACGGACATAAGCTCTCCATACATCCCTATCCTGAGCTAATGCTTTCCAATCATTCCCTGAATAATCTACTTCCCTCAAATCATAGTTAATGTTATTCTCCCACCTCATTCTTGGTCTACCAACTGGGCGTTTTCCCTCTGGCTTTCCTACAAGAAGCTTCCATGAAAGTCTCCCATTCCCCATACGTGCAACATGGCCTGCTCATCGCAGTCTACGGGACTTAACTGTTCTTATTATATCTGGCTTCCTATAAAGACCATGTAGTTCGTTGTTATGTAGTCTTCTCCATTCACCTGTCTGTTCATCTCTCTTTGGTCCAAAAATTTTCATAAGTACTTTATTCTCAAATACTTGTAATCTTCTTTCCTCTCTTAAAGTAAGAGTTCATGTTTCGCACCCATATAATATAACTGGTAGAATAATAGTTTTATATATTTTCAGTTTAACGTTTTTTGAAAGGAGTTGGGACATCAAGAGTCTCTGCAATGCATAATATCACGGATTTCCAGAATTGAGCCTATGTTTAATTTGTTTGTGCATCTCATTCCTATTTGTGATTATTGTTCCTAGGTACTTGAATTCAGCCACCTCATTTGTCATTAGCTGTCCATTTCCATTAAATAATGAATTTCTACGTGTGACCATATATTTAGTTTTATTGATATTTACTTCCAGTCCTAATTTCTTGGTGTTACTCAATAGTGTGTGCGTGTTGTCCTTTAGTATCTCCTCGCTACGGCCAACAATACTGCATCATGAGCATAAACTAACAGCTTATTAATACCATTGAGTTGTAAGCCTTCCTCATTCTCTAAAGATTTAATGGCATGCTCTAGTACAAAATTAAATAGTAGAGGAGACAGTGCATCTCCTTGCTTCAACCCATTCTGGATTTCAAAAGTGTCCGAAAACTGTTTGCCTACACGCACCCTACTCTTTGTGCCATTTAGACACATTCGTATAAGTCTAACTAACTTTTTATGAATTCCGAACTCCAACAGGATACTATACAACTTCTGCCTCTTAATTGAATCATATGCTTTTTTGAAGTCTACATATAGCTGATGTTTTATTAAATATTTTATAACCGACAAATTAGTTTTCTTTACCCCATTATTTTTTAATTACATTAGATAGTGATAATCTCCAAACAATTTAATTTATCTTGATTCTGTACATTTGATTATCAGCTTTAGTCTTAATTTTAATTATCATTAACATTACTGTATTATTGATTTAATCTTATAAATATTATCTTCTTGATCAAATCTCCTCTTAATATTTAATATTAAAGATAACTGTGATTGCTATATTCTAAAGCAACATATGTTTGTCCTGGTGAGTGGAAGAGTAGGCCACATGCCTTTAACTCCACCAGGCTAAATAAAAAAAAAATAAGTAACTTCCACGATTTATGTCCTTTAAACTACTGCAGAAGATATATAACATGTAACTTGCATCTATGAGGGGCTAAATAAGTTTATTTTCATTTTAAAAGTAAAAAAAAATATATATATATAACTCATAACATACAGTTTCAGTTAATAGCATTAATTTACTCTTCGGTATAATTAAAACGCGGTAAATGTTACAGTAGGAGAAAAATGTAAGATCTAGTTTTAATAGAATGGCAGGGAATTACGTTTTAATATGAAGAATTATGGAATGTTTGTAAGACGTAGGATATTAATTTGTTTCTTCACCGACAATCGCACTGTTCTAGTGGTGTTCCGCCCACTCATTTATTTCCGTATTGAAGTATAATTGTTTTCCTCTGAACATAAGTACACTCACGCCTACAAGTTATTTCTGTCCTCGATTTTCCTTGATGAAAAGTTACATTGTAAGTATAACAACTATAATACGTATTTTTAAGATAAATTTAAGCTCTTATTTTTTTATCTAAACGTTATTTACTTTCTTATTTAATAATTACATTTTTGGAATCGAATATAAATTATTTTTTTATTTATTTGTGTTTGTGAAACTTCTATGTCAGTCCAACATTTTTTCAGAAAATACTAAATTGTAAAAACATGTTAAATTTTTTGTCTATGTGATATTATATATTTTGATATAGGCCAAATTTCCTTGAAATATTAAACTTAATATATATATATATATATATATATATATGTCCACCGCTGTGGTCTCGAGGTAGCGTGCTGCCTTGTCACACAGCGGGCCCGGGTTCGATTCCCGGTCGGACAGACTCCTGGGTGAGGTTTTTCGGTTTTTTTTTCTCACTTGTAAGACAAATGTAAGGAAGCTTAGGGCCCAACGATCCCCGAAAATCATCCGGCCATCATCATCATCATCATCATCATCCTTCACCGATGTGGAAAGCAACGGGAAGCTACCACACCTATAATTCCCTAGTAAAGCTGCAAAGGATAGCATGAAAATGCTATGATTGCAGTGAAAGTCCTGCCCTCGGGCAGAATTACTATGGATAGATACTTACTCACTGGCACTATCGAACCCGTAGGTTCATGGCCGCGCGGACATAATCTCTCCATACATCCCTATCCTGAGCTAATGTTTTCCAACCATTCCCTGTCTAATCTACTTTCCTCAAATCATAGTTAATGTTGTTCTCCCACCTCATTCTTGGTCTACTTACTATGGATGTATATATAATACTAAGAAACTGGGATTACTATTAAATATCAATTAATAAATATAACACACGTTGAAATTCATTACATCTGCACAACATTCCTATATTGTAATTATTTTTCCCAAGTATTTGAATTCAATCATTTTTCAAAATTTCACTCATTTACTATTCATTTCCAATACACAATGCATTTCTACGTGTGAACATATAATTAGTTTTATGTTATAATAGAAATGGACACATAATGGCAAATATGGGAAATTTTGAAGAAGTGATTGAATTAAAATAGGCCTATTTAGGAACAAAACTTACAAACATAAATGAGGTGTAGAAAAAAATATGACATAGGCTCAATTTTGGAAACGCATGCTATTATTCATTATATGGGTTCCTAAATTCTCACACAAAAAACTAAAAATATATGAAACGGCTATTCTTTCATACAATGTGATACTTGGAGGAGGAGAAACGATTACCCACATATTTAACATTCGTTGCTCTTGAAAAATTGTGGGAAATAAAGAAGCCAAGAGGGTACCTGGTTCATTTTTGGAAGGAATGAAATGTCTTTATAATGGCACGAAAATTATCCTTAATTTGGATAATTATTCCAGAAGAAATTGTAATTAATCAAGGAGTTCGACAAAGGTGTACATTATGTGTACATTATCACCTACATTGTTTAATATAGCCTATATTTTGACGAGGTTACACGAAAATGGAAAAAATCAAGTCCAATATAGGAATACAAATCAATAAGGAAATTTATATAAATATTTCAATGTATGCAGACGATCTGGTAGTTATACAGAAGTCAGAGGATGATTTACAAAGAGCCATTTACACGTTGAATTAATTAAGACTTTATTATAATCTCAAAGTCTCAACTTCAAAAACTAAAATGACTTTTCAGGGCAAAGTGCCAGTCAAAGTAAAAATAGTGATCAATAATGAAATAATAGAACAGATAGCACACTTTAACTATCTTGGTTCAGCTATAACATATAGCTATGTTTGGGATATACATATTAAATTAAACCGATATCAAATGATGTGTGGCACAATAAGAAGAACCCCCCCGAAAGACTCGAAGAGAAACTCAGCTCAGGTTTTATAAAATTATGGCTGTTTCTGTTCTTTTATATGGGTATGAATCTTGGGTACTTACAAAAAGATATCTCACATTCAAGCCAATGAAATGAAATTTTTAAGATCCGTAAGAGGATGTACACGCAGAGATAGATTACATAATGAATCAATAAGGAATGAATTGGAGATATTTTCAATACTCGATAAACTAGAAGAGCACAAATACCGATGGAAAGAACATTTAGACAGAATGGACAACACAAGATTACCCAAAACGATCAACACCTACAAACCGCATGGGAAAAGAGATCTTGGGATGGCCAAGGAAACGATGTATAATAGTTGAGACCTAATTCTGGAAATGAAGAAGAAGAAGAAGACATGATTACGAGAATTTGAGAAATACATTCTTGGGAACATATTTGGACCAAAAGAGAGCGAACAGGTAGGTAAATGGAGAAGATCGCATACCAATTTCCTGTATGATCTTTATGAGAAACCAATGTAACAAGGACAGTCATGTCTTGTAAAACTGCGTTGGGCAGGACATGTGTCACGAATGGAGCATGACAATTTCTTGTAGGAAAATCAGAGGTAAGAGAATATTATTAATCATGATTTAAGGAGAATTAATTATTCAGGGATGATTGTAAAAACATTAGTTCAAGATATGGATGCATGGAGACCTTATGTCCGCGCGGACATTAACCTTCGGTCGATAGTGCCAATGAGTTTGGTTATAGATGTAAGTGTACGTTTTTAATATATTTTTTTTCTTGATCATTTTTTCTCTGGAAACATCGGATGATGATTTTTTTTACACGGACACGGTTTAGGTTTTATTTCAATCTATTAAATGTGGGGAACTCCAAGTTACTCTAGTTTATTATTATCTATTGCTGTCATATAATTATGCTCGATACGCCTAAATCTGTGTTTTCATTTTCTCCATGGGTCGATAGGTCTACAAGGTCCTTGGTCTAGCCGGCTGAGTGGCCTCTCATCCATTGATTTAAGGAGAATGAATTATTCAGGGATGATTGTAAAAACATTAGTTCATATCCTGTAGGTGTCATTTGAAGAAGCGGGGGGATCATCCAGCCAGTATATGGGTGAAATGAGTTAAGGATACCGGTTCCCCCATTAATTATATATGATTTTCTCAACCTGGAGCCGCTATTTATTGTAGCCAGCGAATTTCCTCACGATGCAGTGTGGGCATTAGCCCCATACTAACCGAAATTGCATGAGAAAAATTTTCCCCTATGGGACTTGAATCAGCGCAAACCTCCTAGCTCTGCCTCAAGGCATGATGGCTTAAAGCGCTCGGCTACTACGCAAGACAAATGTGTGGTTAATTCTAAATATTTATATTTTTTTCTAATTTTCACATTCTTTCTTTCTTTTGATTATGCTCATTGTTCTTTGCACTTTTTCAGCTATTAGTCTTCATTCTCTTGCTGTAGATTTATTTTGAGGGGCTTCAAGGTATTTAGACCTAATCATCTTTCATCTAGAATCTTTAAGTATATAGGCCCTACTAGTGGGCTATCTGTATCTATTGGTTGTTATTTATTTTTTCTGCAAATATATGTATTCCAATGGAACCCACTGCATATTTCGGTACTTTGGGTTCCGCGCTAGGTAAACAGATAACGTTATTGTGATATTTTTGCGATTTTCGCACCATATAGAGTTTTTCATATCTAGAAAATAGTATTGCTTTATATAAATATGTTGCCACTTGACGCCGCAGACTGAGTGACACACATATGAATATAATTATCTCTATGTTTCGTTAAAAGAGAATGGTTCAATGCCATCTCCGCTAGCCGCTGATCCGGTAACTGAGTTCATCCCCCTAACTTTATTAAATGTGTGGGGGATAATTTAAAAATAATCAACTCATTCGAACCCGTAGGTTCATGGCCGCGCGGACATAAGCTCTCAATACTTCCCTATCATGAGATAATGTTTTCCAATCATCCCTTGTATAATCTACTTCCCTCAAATCATGGATAATGTTAATCTTCTACCTCATTCTTGGCCTACCAACTGGGCGTTTTCCTTCTTGTTTTCTTACAAGAAGCTTTCATGAACCTTTGCATTCCCCATTCGTGCCACATGTCCTGCCCATCGCAGTCTACGAGACTTAACTGTTCTTATTATATCTATCTTCCTATATATACCATGTAGCTCACTATTATGTACTTTTCGCCATTTCCTTAACTGTTCATCTCTTTTTTGCCCAAAAGGGTAATAATTATACGTTCCACAACTTTATTTTTTTCCATAATCGGGCACCCATCTTCTAGGCAAAGTTGTAAGTTAAACTTTTTAACTAAATTATTCATTTCAAATTAAATAATAAATCAATCTCACATCAAAGGACACTTTTACTATCAAGAATTCCTCCATAAGAGCAATGCTTTTTCTAGGCGTGCCGGAACACTTTATGTAGACTATTTAATCCTCATGCCCCAAATGAGAGTCAATGATCAATCACATTTCAATGATTTTTTATTTACAACAATCACAGTCGTGTTTCGCCTAGAATTTACCAACTAAAGTTTATCATAATAAAGAAAGTACCACCTTTTTAACATTCTGAATAGGTCATAGCATTATTTTGCAGTCACTGACTCTCTAAGAAATACGGCTACTAGATTGTATATATAGTGCATGAATGTCAACATATAGCGCATGCGGGAGTTAATATAAAAACATTTGTAGCAAATGATTATAACACCAAAAAAAGAAACCACTGTTTGCACTTTCTTAAATATATTTTTTTCCCAGGTAATAACATTCCAGAAAAATATAATTGTCATATTTTCATCATAGGACATCAGAAATGAATTAATATACAGTTTTATGTGTTTCATTTTTTCTCCTCTAGAGTGCATTCTTACAATATTGCGATCCTTTTGCAATAATGAATATCATTTGGTTGCAGTGATGAGCAAAAAGGAAAATGAAGCGTACCAATCGTTTCTCATTTGTTTTCAAACATCGCCCTTTATATTAAATATATAAATATTTTAAAATGACTATATTTAAATAATGATTTGTGAGTAAAGAGCTTAATTTTATTAGTTAAATAGTCTTAACAAATGCTATTCTTGATTTCCAAATTCTCTAGATAATTTGAAAATCACACGTGGCATTACTTGTAATTATATATTCCTGTATGTGTACAAAGAGAAGTGTATAATGGTGTATGTTTATGTGTTTGTGAAATGTAGAGTGTGGTATGATGGATGATAATGAAGGGAAGGGAGAAGGTGGAACCCGGTACCGGCACGTAGCCCTACTCCTATTAAAGTACTAAGGGAGCCGCTAGTCCATCCGACAGACGAATCGCTATCAACAGGAGTACTACATGACGTGCCTTGTGCACAATCTAGCGATTACAAATTGCACACTTCCAACTTATCTAGCCCTGAGCTTGAAAGTTTTACAATTAACCCTACGTTTTCGACTTCATCGGGTATCGAAACAGGGACCCGGAAATGTAACTGATATTGAATTTAATGAATTATGAAATACAATTATTGATAAAATGGAAGATAGCAATGAGATTAAAATCTGACAGACGAATAGCTATCAAAAGTACCATATGACTTCCCTGATGTTCAATCTAGCGATTACAAATTAGGCCTATACACCACCACCTCTTCTGGTCCCGAGATTGATAATTTTAGAATTATATTTTAAACCTCACCGGGTATCGAACCAGGGTCTGGCAAATGTAACTGAAATTGAATTCAATGAATTATTAAATAAAATTATTGATACGATGGAAGATGGCAATTTGATTAAAATCCAGCGTTTTCTTTGGCGACTGCAGAACACCCAGAAAAAAACATTGAGGTGGTCAGCCCCAAGATTTCAATTCGAGTTCTCCGAAATATGAGTCTCAAACATTATCCTCTAAGGCAAATCGGTGGATTACTATAATGTTTTTGAAGTCAATATTGTGTTTTTAAAACTAAAAATTTTCTGTTAATTTTAATATTGTTACATAATGAGTGTAACTTTTAAAATCCATCTCTGGTCAGGGAAAAACCCGTAAAGCGTAGCCTTAGGCATGTTGTACATTCTTGCTGTGAGAAGTACTGATGAAGTTTTAATTATATGTTACGCATTAAATAAAATTGGAATTCATAATTTTAAACAGGTTAGCTATTTAAAAGTAATTATAATGTTTCATAGTTAATATCGTCTACCGCTATAGTCTCGGGATAGCGTCACTACTATGTACGCAGCGGGCCCGTTTTCGATCCCGGTGAGGACAAGTTTCCTGGGTAGTGTTTTTTTTTCGGAGTTTTTTCTCATCTGTAAGACAAATTTCAGGAAACTTTAAGGCGCTTATGGTCCCCGATCATGATCTGGCCATCATAATCATCGTTATCGTATTAGTCATGTTTAATATAAATGTGTGTTTGTGAATGTTGTGTTTCGTTTTAATGCTGAGGAAGCCCTAACATTGAGCTGATCACTCATTCTGGTAGTCCCTCCATGTCCTTGTGAAGTCAAAAAAAAGTGTGTGTATGATCCAAAGTTTACAATCCTTCTCCCGACAGGTCGTGCTACTGTAAGGCCAGGATGGCGTGTGGCACGGAAAGTACCTAGAAGATGAGAGTTTATACTGAGTTAATGGATATAGAAACTTGTTAATTTCATAGTCACCTAACTAGCATGGATACCGGATAATTACTTAATGTATTTTACTTCTTGAAACTCTGAATTTAACATGATCTTGTTACACGAATTACAGAATGTGTATGTAAGGTATGGATCTAAATTGAAAGATACAACATTTCACCATGTTATAAAATGTTACATTATACCATTAAATTAGATTGTTGAAACTACAGGGGTAACCAAATTTTACCAGTATCAGCAGTCATTACAATTACACAAATATTTGAAATGAAGTAAGTTACAATTGTACAGAAAACATACAGACTGCGGAAATGCTGTTTTTACGTAATGTGAAAGGATGCACAAGAGCGGATAGAATAAGGAATGAAACTATACGAGAAGAATTAAATATATATAAAATTGAAGATAAAATCAGCGAAAATAATAAGAAATGGACAGAACACTTAATGAGAATGAACAACGAAAGAATACCAAAAAGAACCTTCCTGTATAATCCCAGAGGAACAAGAGATGTTGGCCGACCACGTAGAAGATGGACTCCACTTTTAACTTCGCCGGAACAGGCTGCATAGCCTAAACCTTGTAGTAGAAGAAAAAGAGACATAATAAGCCTACTCGTAATTTTCGATTGATATCCAGGAGCTTTATAGAAACTTACTTGTTCAGAAAAAAACGGATGTAAAGTTAAAATGTATGATAATTACAGCCTTCTTTCACCAAAAGTAACACTGCGTTTTCTTCATCTCCATCGTAGTTTAACCTCTCACATTATAGGTACTTTCCATGCCGCACGCCTCCCGAGCCTTTCAGTGGCACGACCTGCCAGGAGAACGATTTTAATTGTTGAGTCACACACAAAGTAAAAGGGACAAGAAGAGATAGAGTGCGCAATGGAAGGACAAGAGAGGATCTGGAACAGCAATTTCTGGATCCAAGATTAAAAAAAAAAAAACGAAATGGATTGGCCATATGGTTCGAATGGAGGATTCTAGGAAACCAACGCAAATCATGGAAGCTAGATCAGAGGGTGAAAGAACAAGAGGAAGACCTACGAAAACATTTATGGATACAATAGAGGAGACAGAAAAAACGAACGGGAACATTATAGGAGAATTGAATAGGATGGCAAAAGATAGAAGGATCTAGAAAAGGTAGATAGAGGGCAACACCGACGTTGTGAGGCAAAAGGGCACAGAGGCTTTTCTGGCCACACGAGGAAATTGACGGCCTTCCTGAATGAGTCACCAGCTCAAACCAGTTCTTTCTCGAGATAACACAACATTAAGACGAAACATACCATTCACACACACACACATTCATACTAAATGTGATGAATATGATAATAATGGTGGGATATTCGGAGACTGTATGACCTTTAACGTTTCCTTTCATTTGTCTTATATGGGAGGAAAACCCCTGAAAATAAACATCACTGAGGAAACCTGTCCCGATCGCGGATCGAATCCGGGCCAGCTGCGAAGGAGACTGTGACACTACCCCGAGACCATAGCGGTGGACAAGTGTTGCTGCACTGAGTATAGGTATTGAAAATTGTAGTTTGATAATACTGTGTAATAGTAATAATTCCATTTACACTAGCTGTATACAATAGACTTAATGGAGGTAAGGTGAACTTACGAGTCGAGGTTGACTTTGCCTGTGAGAGTCGGTTAGTAGGAGAAGCAATGAGAGTACCAAGACCGGCAAAATAACTTATCTTAAATTACATATATATTTTTTTAACTTCCGCACCATACATAATAAACATACATTTTATACTCGAAGATATAAACTAAATCTCTAACACTATCGAACGCATACACACGCGGACATGGACATAAGCTCTACATATATACATCCCGATGCTGAGCTAATGTTTTCCAGTCATCCCCTGTGTAACCTACTTTCTTCATATCACATCATTCTTGGTATACCAATTGGGCGCTTTCCCTCTGGTTTTCCTAAAAGACGTTTCCATGCCTCTCTTTCATTCAATATTCGTGCCACATGTTCCGCCCATCGCAGTCTATGAGATAAAACTGTTCCTATTATATCTGGTTTCCCATAAAGATCAAATAGTTTACGGTGTCCTCCATTCGCCTGTCTCTGTGGTCCAAAAAAAATCCTAAGAACTTTATTCTCAAATACTAGTAATTTTTTCTCCTCCCTTAATGTAAGAGTCCATATTTCGCATCCATACAACTGTTTTATATATTTTCAATTTAACTATTTTTAGTGCAGTTGGGACAAGAGCATGCATTTCCAGAATTGAGCATATGTTTAATTTCTTAGTGCACCTCATTCCTGTTTGTGATTACTGTTCTTAGGTACTTGAACTGAACCACTTCTTCAAAATTTTCCTTTTTTTTTCATTAACTGCCATTTGCAGTATATAATATGTTTCTATGTGAGACCATATATTTAGTTGTATTGATGTTTACTTCCAGTCCCAAATTCTTAGTTTTACTCTATACATGTGCGTGTCAATCCTTAGTATCTCCTCGCTGTCGCCTAATAATACTTGGCCTACATGAACAGCATAAACTTACAGCTTATTAATACCTTGAGTTGTAGGCCTTCTTCGTCCTCTAAAGTTTTAATGGCATGCTCTAGTACGAAATTCAAGAGTACAGAAGATAGTGCAATATTGGACGCCCACACAGAAGATGGTCTGAACAATTCTAATAATTCTAGCTTTCATGAAACCGGGACGAACGAACGGCTTAATCCTTGGATGGTAATGAAGGAGATAGTGCATCTCTTTGCAACTAATTGTGAATAGATATAAACATTTTTTTTTCAAAATTATTAGCATTATTGTCAAATTGTATCATTATTGGTGAACAAGTTTTAGCCGTTTTAACCACAAATGTGAGTCGTAGATTTTCTAACATTTGTACATAATTTTAGAGACTTGATTTTCTCTAACAATCAAACTATTGTATATTCTTATATTATCAAAATCTTCATTTTACAATTTAAAATTTTGATTGTATATACTGCATTCACTTAATTCAGATGAAACAAAATTGATTATTCTTCTACTTTTTTCAGACTAAAGTCAGTAAATTGAAATTAAAATTAGTTTTATTATATAATTTTTAATATGGAGTTCATTATTATTTCGATAGGAAATCAAGAAAACGCTTGTCTCCCATTTACTATAGAAAACAAAACATGTCAAGAAAAACTATATTCGCTTCCCTGAAATCACTTAACAATACACCTGATTTCCTGATGATATAGAAACCAAAACATATCGAGGAAAAATATACTCCCTTCTTGGAATTACTTAACAATAAACCTGATTTACAAAACTAATGATGAGAATGTAAAAAGTTAATCAATATTTGAGGTGGCTGTTTTCAAACCATTTCTAGTCCATTTTTTAATAATGGATGAGATTGAACACAGAAGGCTAATATGGTATGGACACGTAAGAAAAATACAGGATGGAAGACTAGGCCGTCTATATATGGAAAATTGAAAGTAGGAGTAGAAAGGAAAGACCAAGAACAACCTGGAAGAATAACATTCAACATTCAATGAGGAAATTTGGTGTAACGGTTTAAGACACAGAGGACATAGAACGATGGAGAACTTTAACTAAAGGAAATTTCTCTTCTTCTTCTTCTTAATCATAATTTGTGAAATTTTCATCCTGTTTATTTCTAAAATCACTCCTTTTTTGTGAATGTGTATTACACATCAATAAGTCCTTAGTCATTTATATATTTTTTAAAGTTCATGTTAATTGTTAAGTTTGGTTGGAGAAAAACTTCAATGATGAGGAAAATTCTCAAGGAATGAATATTATTTATTCTGAAGTTGAGTTGATAAATATCTTGAAATTTACAGAATTATTGAAATTATGTATAGTATTTTATTCTGAAAGTTTATTTTATATGATCATTATTTACAAAAAAACACGCAGTGCATGAATATTTAAGTAAATCAAATAAAGAGAGAGAGAGAGAGAGAGAGAGAGAGAGAGAGAGAGAGAGAGAGAGAGCAATGATGTGAATATGCTATCACATGTCCTTATTTGATCTGGCTACCTCGTGAACTCAAGGAATCTCACTACTAAATTTGCTTAGAATTTTGCAAATAATCATGTATTTTCATGAAATGTCAGAGAGGAACATAAAAAGATGACGTGACTTTAAACTATGAGACAACATTCTGTAAAAGGATAACTTGTTCGTTTCACTTTTGATATAATGAAATTACAGAATAAAATATAAAACATAGGTACGTTGTAATGTAAAAACTTTTGAAATGCGTCTGCCGTTCTAGCTCATTTGATAGCGTGCCTACTTCCTGACCGGTGGGCCCAGTTCGATACCCGCAAGAGTTCAAATTGTTAATTGTTAAATTATTTTATTTTATTTCAAAATTTTCAATATCGGGCCAGGATATGTGGTGGTGTACAATTTTCAATCGTTAGATTGTGCACCAGATTTCTGCATTAAATTGAAAACATCTCCGCAGTACCGGTACATAATGTTGAGAAGGCATGTGATATTGTTAATAGCGATTCGTCCGTCGACTGGAGACGTTAAGTCTGGCGATCCCCTTGCTGCTTTTCGATAGGAGTAAGCTAAGTGCCGGAACCTGATTTCAACTTCTCCCTTCTCGTCGACATGAACACATACTCATCAAATACTCCTCTCTGTACACAATACAAAAATTCACTGGGGAACAGTGATTTTGGTGCCTTAATGTTTTCACCTATTTATGGGTATATTTGGGTCACTGATTCCAAAGATGATTTCAGTTTCGTCCTATCAGCTCTAGTTTTTGAGATAGAGTTTATTCAAATTATATACCAGTTCAAAAATACTGGTCCACATATACAACTATATTACTCGCATACAATTAAATACAAAAGAACAAATACTTTCTTTTTCATGAAACAACTGTATCTATATAACTACCATAATTTATTTACACATTAGTCTCGTTAGAATCATTAATTTTCCTCCATCAGGTCGCAGAATCCCCGTTTCTGTGATTTCCTCCGATGCAATGATCTTGGACATTCTCGGTGGATGCTCCAACAGTAGTCCGCCATCATATGTATATCCCACCGTCCACGATACCTTTCTTCCATTGTACTTAATTCCTGGTGAAAACGCTCACCCTGTTCCTCACTTACATCTCCAAGATTGTCTGGAAATCGATCCAAATGACTGTGGAGGTAGTGTAATTTGATGCTCATGTTACAACCTAGTGCACAAAAAGCAGTGAGCATATTCTCCACTAGTTCATCACTATTAGGAGACTTATAGTTTCCAAGGAAATTCTTCACTACCATACAGAACGAAGACCATGCGGCTGCTTCAGTATCATTCATTGAGTCTTGAAATTGATGGTCATTAATAAGTTGGCGGATTTGTGGTCCATCCAATATACCTGCTTTTATTTTTTCCTTACTCAGTGCAGGAAATTTTGTACATATGTAGCCAAAACATGTTCCATCTCTATTCAACGCCTTGTTGAACTGTTTCATTAAACCAAGTTTAATATGCAGTGGTGGCAAGATGATGTTGTTTCTGTCAACCAAAGGTTCTGCAACGATGTTTTTTCTCCAACGGTCATGCTTTCTCTAAGAGGCCAATGCCTTCTCACCCAATGTTGATCTTTGGCTCTAGAGTCCCATAAACATATAAAGCATGGGTATTTGGTGTACCCACCTTGTTGTCCTAGAAGAAAATTCACCATCTTGAGATCGACACACATTACCCATTGGTGATCACGGTAAGAGATCTTCTCTAGCACTGTAGCTATTGTATGTTGATTTTCACGCATAGAAACTGAGTGACCAATTGGGATTGACCTGTATATGTTCCCATTATGCAAAAGAACACATTTTAGGCTGCGTTTGGAGCTATCTATAAATAACCGCCATTCACTTGGTGTGTATTTTCTTACACCCAGCTTCATTAACAGTCCTTCAACATTCATACAAAAAACAAATTGATTTTCTACTGTGAAGAATGGCAGGAAGTCTGTTTCTCTTTTGCGATAGACTGTGACCTTTGTTCCCGGTAACAGACATTGTTTCTCTGCCAGCCTGGAAGCTAACAACTCAGATGACTTCTTTGGAAGACTTAGATCCCTTATGAGGTCGTTCAGTTCCGCTTGACTAAAACCGGATGAAACTGATGAAGGTCCTGGGAAATCGCTGTCATTTCCCTCAGAATAGCTTTCAGTTGAATCATCCTCTTCTTCTGGTGACTCTGGAAGACTGGTAAAAATTGGAACAGGTATCTCCTCTGAATGTGGAACAGGGCGTCTTGCGGAGCGTAGATTGGGATATACCCATCTATTCCAGTTTTTGCTATTGATGCCCTTTACATTGACTGAACAAAAATAGCAGTCATCACTATGGTTAATTTGTTCTCGCCAGATCATTGGTTCCCCAAATTTCAAGCATTTCCGTTTCCCATTTGTCCATTGTCGTAGATGCTCTGTGCACGTTTTACATACAATGTGAGGTGCCCAAGGCTTATCTTGATCTCCCAGTTGTACTTTGAAATAGGCCAAATAAGCTCTTCTTACAAAGTCAGTTATAGGTTTTCTTTGTTGAGTGAATGTGTACTCCCCACAGATGAAACAAAACACATCAGGATTATTCACACATTTTCTTCGTGTTGAAGCCATGTCAGTCTAGAAAAAGGATAAACAATTGTCAAATTAGTAAAATTACATATGCAAACGGCAACAACAACATGAATATAACTTGGATTAAATCAATTAGTATTATGCAAACAATCGATTTACAATGGTGGTACATAAGAGCAGTATCATCAATATCTTGCAAACTAGAGCTGCTGCAACAAAATGGATGACATTTTTGGAATCAGCAGTGCCGAAATACCCAGAATCAGGTGAAAAATTTCAGGCACCAAGAAAAAAAATATTTTTTTGTTCCCCAGTGATTATTTACGTAAAGTGGTCTGCCGAGGTGGTGCGTAAAATTTAAAATGGACCACATTAACGCCATCTAACCACCCAGCATGGATACGGAAGCAGGTGAAGTGCAGTGGGTGGCATTAGAACACACACACACACACACACACACACACACACACACGTTTTGAAATGTTAATTGAAAATGAATTATATTACTTATTATTTTATTCAGAATAATGAAAGTTCCTTCTTAAGAATCCAAGTCCTAGAATGTACTTTTAAAGTATTTTTAGCAGCTTTTAATGGTTGTATAATTTCTTAATATTTCTGTAACACGCTAATCGAGACACTGGGGGCAATACACTACAACTAGAATTTAGTCATGTATTTTTTTATAACCGATGCGATGGTCCTTCAGTGTGCTACACAGCTATTTAATACCCGATTGCCTGCTTTTAAATTCACCTTCGAAGAAACTTGCGTACTCAAATTTCCTACCCATCTACATTGGTCGGGTCGGTCCCAGTGTATCGGTTATTATAATCGCCTCTGGTTCCAAAATTCGCGGGATCAAAATGCCGGGGTGGATTAGTCGTTTTCAAGCCCTGATTATGTGTTCAACAATCGATGTAAATCCATAAATCCCATGTCGTAGATTTTTGGCACGTAAAAGTACTTAAATTGTATAATCAGAATTCTTTGAGGAAAATGTGCCTAAATTTGAAAGGCTAATGACCTTAGCTCTTAAAGAACATCGTTAAATAAATTACTTACCCAGGAGCCTGTCCCAACCGGGAATCGAACCAGGGCCCGCTGCGTTACATGGCAGCACGCTACCTCGAGACCACAGCGGTGGACAACATATATATACATATATATAACATTCATTATTTTACATCTCAGGAATTAGTAATTATTTCACTTGAATTTTAAACGTCCACAAATAAAACGCATTTTCAGAATTATTCATAATTATTTTTTTCATCACAGAAATGGCGACTTTTGAGCATTAATGAGCAATTTTTGTGACACTATCAACAAATATCAATATTTTCAAATTTTAATTTTTTTATCCGTTTTCTATCTATCCACAATGACTTAATAGCCCAATGTTGGACCTTTGTTAGGAGTTATTAGACCAAGTTAATTTAGTTGCACTTATTTTCCTAGAGATGTCAACTATGGTATGCGTCAACATGAGGCATCTATTAGGCAACTAAGGTATTACTAGGGTGAGAATGTCAGTACATTTTTTATACAGGCCTTTTTATTTAGGCTTGTACGTGGTTCTTTTACTAGCTCGAAAATTTTCAGATTCTGGACCCACGGCTTAAAGTCTCTCCCGGAATACTTGCTCCTTGGGTTTATCCATTCTAAAAAAATCCATCGATCCCTGGAACCAGAGGCCGACTCATATGAACAACATTACTGTTTTAAAAATATTTTTCAACCAATGAAATTTAAAATGTTTTGAGTTCAGATATTTATTTCAAAGATTGTAGGTCCTACTTTTCATATGAGTTTGAAGAACAGATAGAAACGTGAATCTCTTAGAAATATTGATATTTGTGGGCACTGTCACAAAAATGGCAAATAAATGCTCAAAAAATTGACATTTTAGAACAATCAGAAGTAGAATCAGTAGAAGAAAAAAATTAACAGATATAAATTATACTGGCTAGACCATGTAAAAAAATTGATAATTCAAGATTCCCAAAACTTATGATGCAATATAAACCCAAAGGACATCGACGGCCAGAAAACGTCTTAAACGTTTGCTAGATAGGGTCGAAACTGGTCTATAAAGGCCTAATTTGTGACGGGTGATGATCGTGGTGATAATGATAATGAATGGCTAAAAATGTTTATGAATTATTATTTGTGGAAGTAGTGGAAGGGTCCTCATTTAAAATATCATGGCGAAAGAGTTCTTGAAATTGAAATAATGAATATCACATGTTATATAGTACTTTAATCTGCATATCTTCCCTTAGCACTATATCATTTAAAGTTGCTTTGTGAATGTGTTAAACTTGAAGAATAATTCATGTAATTATTTAATGCTAAAAGTTAAAAATAGATGATATAATGTTTTAATTTATGGTAACTTATCCATTATTCCACGAATTGTCATGGCTACATCTACGAGAGAGAGAAGAAAATCGTACTGTCTAATTCTCTCATTTAAGATCCTACATACCTCGATTCCCAATTATTTATCATCCCCTTTTCCAGTATCTATCATCAAACCATAACTTAAACACAAGATCACAACATAGTCTCTTGCTTAATATACCGCAACATAGGACATCACATCACTCCATGTCATATACCATCTTCACTTCTCGCAAGTGGAATTCCCTACCACAAGAAATAAGGGGCTGCCGGACATTGGCATCTTTTAAAAGAAATCTAAATTTACATTTGCTCTAACCTCGACTTCATTATTACCCAGTGTAAGGTATATATATTAATTGGTGTTTCTCGTATAATTTATCATATTTATATTATTATTATTATTATTATTATTATTATTATTATTATCGTAAGTATTATTATAGTTATTATCCTATAAAATGTTGTTTGTACATGAAATTTACATTGCTACATTTAATGTATCTTTAAGTCTTTATAATTAGTATAGTGTATATCTATATTTGTCAGATATTTATTTGTATTTGTGCTGGTTGAGTGGAAGAGAAGGCCTTATGGCCTTAACTCTGCCAGAATAAATAAAGCATTATTATTATTATTATTATTATTATTATTATTATTATTATTATTATTATTAACTTGAGTATGGTTACTTTTGATTGAAAATGTTTGAATTTATTACTAAACAAGACAATATTTTGGTAATTTTCAAAATGTTACAGTGTTAATGTGAGTCTCTGTAGTTACTCCATGCATAAGCTTTTATTATAACAATTTTTATAAAATATATACATATATATATATATATTCATTTACTTACTTACTTACTTACTCACTGGCACTATCGAACCCGTAGGTTCATGGCCGCACGGACATAAGCTCTCCATACATCCCTATCCTGAGCTAATGCTTTCCAATCATTCCCTGTATAATCTACTTCCCTCAAATCATAGTTAATGTTGTTCTCCCACCTCATTCTTGGTCTACCAACTGGGCGTTTTCCTTCTGGCTTTCCTACAAGAAGTTTCCATGCACGTTTTTCATTCCCCATACGCGCAACATGTCCTGCCAATCGCAGTCTACGAGACTTAACTGTTCTTATTATATCTGGCTTCCTATAAAGACCATGTAGTTCATTGTTATGTAGTCTTCTCCATTCACCTGTCTGTTCATCTCTCTTTGGTCCAAAAATTTTCCTAAGAACTTTATTCTCAAATACTCGTAATCTCCTTTCCTCCCTTAAAGTAAGAGTCCATGTTTCGCACCCATATAATATAACTGGTAGAATAATAGTTTTATATATTTTCAGCTTAACGTTTTTTGAAAGGAGTTGGGACATCAAAAGTCTCTGCAATGCATAATAGCATGCATTTCCAGAATTGAGCCTATGTTTAATTTCTTTGTGCATCTCATTCCTATTTGTGATTATTGTTCCTAGGTATTTGAATTCAGCCACTTCCTCAAAATTTCCCTCATTTGTCATTAGCTGTCCATTTCCATTATATAATGAATTTCTACGTGTGACCATATATTTAGTTTTACTGATATTTACTTCCAGTCCTAATTTCTTAGTGTTACTCAATAGTGTGTGCGTGTTGGCCTTTAGTATCTCCTCGCTATCGGCCAATAGTACTACATCATCAGCATAAACTAACAGCTTATTAATACCATTCAGTTGTAAGCCTTCCTCATTCTCTAAAGATTTAATGGCATGCTCTAGTACAAAATTAAATAGTAGAGGAGATAGTGCATCTCCTTGCTTCAACCCATTCTGGATTTCAAAAGTGTCTGAAAACTGTTTGCCTACACGCACCCTACTATTTGAGCCATTTAGACACATTCGTATAAGTCTAACTAACTTTTTAGGAATTCCGAACTCCAGCAGGATACTATATAACTTCTCCCTCTTAATTGAATCATATGCTTTTTTGAAGTCTACATATAGTTGATGTACAGTACCATTATATTCCCATTTCTTTTCTAAAATCTGTCTTATACTAAAAATCTGATCTGTTGTAGACCTGTTTCTTCTAAATGCACATTGATGATCTCCTAGAATGTCATCAATATAGGGAGTAAGTCTGCTTACTAATATATTTGTTAGAATTTTGTACGAAGTTGAAAGTAATGAGATGCCCCTGTAGTTGTTGCAATCAGTTTTATCTCCTTTCTTATAAATTGGTACGATAATTGATTCCTTCCATTCATCTGGAAGAGCTTCTTTTTCCCAAATCATACTAAGCAACCAGCGTATCTTGTCCATCAATTTTTCTCCCCCTGATTTTATCAGTTCTGCTGGGATCTCATCTGAACCTGATGCTTTATACATCTTCAATTTTTCAATCGCCATTTCAACCTCTAATGCACTTGGCTCTGCGACTAGCATTTCTGCTGTCTGTAACTTATCCTCCTCAATGTCCTGTTCTGTATGTACATTTAATAGCTGATTAAAGTAACTTTTCCATCTATTTAATATACTCCTGGAATCTGCAATCATATCCCCATTTTCATTCCGAATTATGTTTGTTCTAGCCTGAAACCCTTTCTTCTCTATACTAATTCCCTGATATAATTCTCTAATGTTCCTATTTTTTGCATTCATTTCAAGATCATTAATCTTCTCTCTCAAATATTCCCTCTTTTTACTCTTTAGTAACTTGGTGGTTTCCCGTCTAATACTACCCAATTGCTCTAAATTTACCTCATTTGGCTCGTGTAACCATTTCATTTTTGCTAGCTTTCTTTTCTTTACAATGTCGGCACATTCCTCATCAAACCATTTCTTGTTTTGCCTCTTTTTTAAACAACCAATGCTTTCTGATGCTGACAATTTAATAGTATCTCTTATAGCCTCCCATTCTTTATTTATATCAGTTTCTTCTTCGTTTGCCACATTGTCATCTGAAGATCCCAGTACTTCAAATCTATTAGCAATTTTGATTTGGTATTCTTGCCGCATTTCATCATTTTTCAAGTTTTTTAATTCATATTTTACAGAATCATCTTTAGCGTTTGTTCCTCTCATAAGCGATAGCCGTTGTCTGATTTTCACTCTGACCAGATGATGATCCGAATTGCAGTCTGTCCCTCTAACTGATCTAACATCAATGATGCTACTGTGCCAGCGTTTATCCACTAATACATGATCTATCTGGTTCCGAGTTTCTCCATCTGGGGACGTCCAGGTGTATTTATGAATATCCTTATGCTGAAATGTTGTGCTCTTTAACAATCAGATTCTTTGATGTGGCAAATGTGACTAATCTAACCCCGTTGTCGTTACTATCTTCATGAAGACTGAATTTGCCTATTGTTGGTTTGAATATATCTTCCCGCCCCACTTTTGCATTAAAATCTCCTAAGACAATTTTCATATGATATCGTGAAAGGCTATCAAATAAGCATTCTAATTCTTCATAGAACTCATCCTTGATCTTGTCATCTTTATCTTCTGTGGGGGCATGTACATTTACAATTATAAAATCATGTCGTTTACCCTTTAGAATTATGTATGATATCCTATCACTAACAAACTTAATATCTCGGATAGCGGATAGGATCCTCCTTCTGACTAAAAAACCCGTTCCAAATGCAGGTCTTTCTGCACCCCCATAGTATAATGCAAAGCTTCCTGATTCCTGACTACCTTCTCCTGGCCACCTAACTTCCTGTAAAGCGACTATATCCAAGGGCGATTTATCTAGTTCCCGCGTTAATATCTCTAGTGCCCCGCTATTGTATAAAGTCCTAACATTCCATGTTCCTAGGAACATGTCCCTGTGTTTGAGCCTTTGGCATGGGTTCCCTGAAGTAGTCCCCGCCCGGAGAACCGAATGGGGGACTATTTGACCTCCGGAAAATTTTACCCCAGTAGAACCCATGTCCGCATTTCTTGACGGTTGTATTTTTACGGTGAAAGATCGTCACTCTTTCGACCAAGGTACTTATTTCGTCTAGCTTATCACCTTCGACCAGTCCGGCATGGGTAACCCTATCGGCAGCAATGCTACCGCCGGCATAGCTCTCAGGATCATTTAAGCACACAAGCCACTCCACCACGACAAGGTAAAGATACCATGGAGGGTATATATATTCATTTATTTATTTAAATTATTGTCTTACGAAAGAAAAATACTGGTGTTGTTGAATGTCTTATTTAATATTACTTTTGATTTCTATAAAAGCTAGTCTCGTTGATAACTGCATGTTTTGAAAGAGCACACTAATAGAATATTCATGACAGAGAGCTCTTACATTGTTATAAAGCCACGAAGAATTGGAATCATAACGTAATGTCACTTTTTCATAACACCCCATTTTTGTCGAGAGTGATGGAATTGGTTATATTCTACTTTCTAACATTTTACACAGCATTAGACTATTTATTCTTATTTTTAGTCTCTATAACATACAATTTATATATTTCAGCAGATTATGACCATCATTTCAACTTTTATAATAAACAATTTCATTCTTTCTCTTCTGTCAAAACACTTTTGTGAACATTTCCACACCATTCTTCATGTAAATTTGCCAATTTACCATTTATAAGATCTTTTAGCCTCTTGAATAGTAAAATTTAACTTATTTAAGGGTGCGCTCTCGCTTTTATACATTGTTTATTACATTTGCAAGATTATTCTGTAATCGTAACACTCTTCTATTTTTTAAGTAAAGTTCCACTGTTGTGATCTATCGGCAATCGTTTCCTTAGTCGGATCGGTACCAGGTTCGATCTCCGATCAGGATAAGTTTCGTGGGTGAGTTTATTTTTATTTTTGAACAATAAGAGTCATATTGGGAAACTAAGTCTCAAATAATCCCCGAACACGATTTGGCTATCATAATTACCTCTTCATATTCGCATTATTTATTTAAGATATGAATGGATAGTGTGTCTTGTGTTAAATGTTCATGTTGTCTTGGAAGAGGCATTGAGTTGATTACTGGTATGGGGAGGCATTTCATTTCCTTGGGTGGTTAAAAAGTATGTAAGCGATCCATAGTTTAAAATGCTCTCCTGACCGGGCGCGTCACTTTAAGGTTTGAGATGCGGGAGGAAGATAAAGGTACCTATAAAGGAAGAGGTTAAACTAAGGAAAGAAAAAAAAATGGCTATGTCTCGATTTTGTAATTTTTACAGATAATGATATCCGGAATCGTTGTGAAAACAATTCAGAAATTTGAAAGGCCTCCTATATACCGCTTTGATGAAAAAGTATACAAGTTTGTTGTTTAGCAATACATAATGATTACGTAATTGTTAATTAATTTGATTTACAAGATCTTCAATTCTAGAAATTTCTGAATATTGTTTTCCAATTCTATGAATAAAGTAAATACATTAATTTACTACTAAGGAAATTTTCGACATTACTTTGTTACTTCTCCAAATATTACTTTCCACAATATATCACTTTAAGTGAATAACTTGTGACAAATTACGGTATGATTTATATTTTTAAATTTGGAACACACTGTAAGTAGTGTACTTTTTTAACCTGTATGAAATGTGGTCCTGAGCCAGCATCTTGATGAAAACTCACGAGTTTGTTACAAACGACATTTGTTCAGTTTCGCAGTTTTAGGGTTTGCACTAACATACAACAGTACTTTCTGGTCAATATGGTTAATCTACTTGACATACCAGCAACCCTTTCCCCGCTTTACCTAAGCATAGAAAATATCTACATTGTATCATTTATTTCCAGTTTCAAACTTTAGGTTGTTACAATGACAGTTTGCTTTATATGTTCGACAATTTCAATATATATATATATATATATATATATATATATATATGGTATGATAAGAAAAACAAATGCCTGGACGGGATTCGAACTCGGATATATATATATATATATATATATATATATATATATATATATAGGGGCAGTCATAGTTGATTTCAGACAGGGGTTCGAGTCTTAAAGAGGTCAGGATTTTTAAACTAACCTAAACCTTCTTGGCTTTGACGGAATGAGTATCAGATGTTTGATCGGGAGGTTAAGCTGGCCGCCTTTCAGCACTGAAAACCCGGCTGACTTCTAGTTCTGATTGTCTAGAATGATGGGAGTCATAACTTCCTACTAATCCAAGGGACTCCTAAGGCCTATTGAGAGAATAGCTTCTTTATAAATAAGGATTTTAAAAAGTTTAAATTTTCATTCTTTCAATATCTGTAACATTTTCTTCCTCTTGGGATGCATTGAGTGTAAATTCCATTTAAGTTATTACGCTTTACTAAGAACTGTTTTAACGCAGAAACAATATAATATTACTCGTCATTTGCATTCATAGAGAAGTGCGTTAAATGAATATGCTTTAGTTATGAAAAAGATTACACTTTTTGATCGGAGAGATATTGTAGTAGTTTTTGTTGTATTTCATATTGTATTTAAAAGAACAGCTATAGAAATAATTGAAACAGGAGACCTTATAATGAATAAAATGAATAGACGGCAAGAAGAGATTCTAAATCTGCCCAAGTGTAATGTAAAAGAAGCATCAACTTAACATATACCCTAATGCAACAACAGCTTAGCAATGAATTTCTGGAATCACCTGCAGATGTAATAAAATTATTTCAAAACAATGACCTGCGAACATGGTTTAGAAGTACTTGGGAACAATTACAAAAATAACAACAACAAAAAATTACAGTTAAGTCCATGAGATTTTTTAAATAACAGACTATGGTTCCACGTGTAGTTTATTAATATTATTTACAATTCAGTTAAGGATGTGTGACAATGGATTGTAAATGCTTGATGCAATTTCGAAACGATTTTATTTCTACAGCGAGTTTCATTTCTCATAGGTCCTTTGAGGATTTTAGTATTTTATAGTAGGGCCTAGTATTTTACATTTAGATACCAACTTGAAGTAGTCTAGATTTTGTTAAAGTAATCATATAACTAGTGGTAATGCAAGTCATCATCATCATCATCACTAACCATCTAGAATCAGACCTGATCCGTTTGAAAGAGAGAGCGGGTCGTTCCATTGCTTATTTGGTTGTTCTATGTCTCGCGATCCGTGCGGCGCGGCGTATGGTTAAATAGCTATTGGGTGTTTCATTTGATCCGTTGGTTTTAATGTTAGGTCTACCTATGGTTTGAATTACTTTAGCTTTGCTCGAATGTTGACATAACTTTTATGATGATAAAAGGTAATGGAAAGGTCTCAGCAATTTAATTTTAGCATTTCCAAGCCTTTGATAATAATATTGAGATTTTCATTACTTTATAAACATTTAAAAAATGTCTCTGGGTTGATTTTCAAAGCTCAACTAGCAAGCCATATCCCACATAGAGTTTTCGTGGCACTTGGGAAATGTAACTTCTAGTTGTAGCAAATGGGCGATTTTGAGAACGGAATCCCCATTGGACTCATTATTATTACAAACAGGAAATCAGGCTGGTTCTGAGGCCGTAAAGTGACGAACCTACGGCCGAATTCACTTAACACTGATTCGTACTCTATTCTGAGGACTGATTTAAAATACTCAAACTCATCAGAAGATTATTGTGTTTGAATCAAGCATACCCATAGATGGTAAGAAGGTGGGGGGGTTAACTTATCAGCAAATGTCTCTGTGATCTTCCTAATAATTTTATAGTGCCAAGAATATTTGTATTCGGTAGCTATATTTTCATTGGACCCGAAAGTACTGATAAATTGATGTCTATATAGAAATAAATTCTATTAATTTAGTAACTAAAAATATTACTGGTAATATTAAACCCGTGAGTTCATAGCCTCGCGGACATAAGCTCTCCATACATCCCTACCCCGAGCTAATGTTTTTTCCCAATCATCTCATGTATAATGATGATCTTGAAATTATACATCTCATGTATAATTTACTTCCCTCAAAACATGGTTAATATTATTTTCCCATCTCATTCTTGATCGGCCAACTGGACTTTTCCCTCTGGATTTCCTACAAGAAACTTCCATGCCTCTCTTTCATTCCCCATTCGTGTCACATGTCCTGCCCATCGCAGTCTATGAGGTTCGACTGTTTATATTATACCTCGTTTCGTATAAAGATCATATAGTACAATATTAAGTACTCTTCTACATTCGCTCTTTTAATCTAATATAGTAATAAATTATAAGCGCCATAGTCGAGTAGTCTTTAAAATTTGACGCAGAAATATAGGACATGCTCTGGTTTTGTCTCCATAGGGGAAGACATTTTCTCTTGCAATTTAGGCCATCCTGGGACCAGTGCCCATCCAGCATCGTGAGAAATTTTGGTAACTACAACAAGTAGCTATTCCAGGTTGAATAAAAAACTGTACCGGCTGAAGGATCTGATATGCTGGCACATATCACCCCTATACAGGATGGAAGATCGTCCAGTTCTGTAAATGCATAAGTGGATGTAAGGACAGCAGCAGGTTGTTGGGCGAAGTGCGTTCTAGACATGTGCCATGGAGAGAGAAATCAATTATAAAATACTAGGCTAATTATTATTAAAAAAAAAGCAGGCAATGAACATTTTTGTTGAATATTAGTACAGTTCTTTATCATATCGTGTCTTGCTTCGGGCCATGTCAAAAGGAAGAGTTTTTATTCAGCTCGTGGACGTACCATCTATAAGACAGCATCGACATATCGATTCTTTACGAATAAAAACTACACTAGCCACTTATTAACAAACTACAAGTTCCAAAATTGATGTATGGACCTCGTTCCTGACTTGGGAATCAATGTTCTCTAAATGGGTGCATTCGTCATACAACATCTACAAATGTCAATATCAAGCTGCTGCTTCAAATCCAAAATGGTGGTGCGATGAGAAGTGAAGAAGTCTAGACAAGATAACAAATTTATGGCAAAACATTTAATTTATGAACATGAGCCATTATAATATTATAGTAAAAGTTTTCTTTATTCTTAATTCATTCCTAGAAAATAAAGAAATATTATATTTGGAAAAAGTAAACTTGAAGCTGGAAAAGAAAAAGCTCCATTATCTTTTCCTTCTTCTTCCTCCTCTTCAGGTTCATGGAATTAGGCTAATCGACCTACTTCCACATTAATAGAGATTCAGTGAACCTAGCCATATGAAAAGCGGGAGGCTCTCGCATCTAGGTCCTCTAGTTTAGTAGTTCATTACGATATTTGGTATTCTATCAAAAATCATTTTTCTGTACATGTTCATATCTTCTTTGCTTTTCTGTTTCTTAAGGTTGTTCATTCTGTCCTGAGATTAAATCTATTCAACACTGCACTTATACTCGTATAAATGTTTTTTTATCTAGAAAACCCACTATAGAACGTAAGAACTTCATTTCAGGCACTTGAATTTTTCTTTTATCTGCTCTTTTGATATTCCAATTTTCAATTTGTTAAAGTTGGCATGTCATCGATTTATAGATCTTTAGTTGTGTGATCTTTCAAGTTTTATTTTTTTGCATACATCATATCATGCCACACATTTTATATAATTTATTCCCTTTTATGTCCTTTTTTCGCAGAAGGAGACGTTGAACCCAAGATAATTGAAGTTGGTTAAGTTGTTGAATCTTTTATTGTTAAACATTATTTTATAGAATACAGACCGACCAATGGGAATCGTTCAATCGTGAACAGCAACTTCCGGCTATTCTTAGGGATTTCCAACCCCTCTTTAGCCCTTGTGAATTAATTATATCGTCGTTGATATTTAATAATTTATCTTTTACGAACTTTATTTGTTCGTTTCTGATTTTTTTTGGTAATATATATCCCCTGCCAACGATAAATTAATTAAGGAGTCAGACAAGGATGTGGTCTTTCACCATTGCTCTTCATAATATATATGAACTCAATTATTAAAGAATGGAGACTACAGCCACATGGCAGTATACCACTTGATAGATTACATAATTTAGACACTCTATTATTTGCAGATGGCATTGCGTTTATAGCGAATTCAGAAGATGACTTACAACGTTTAGTCCACTCTTTTCACCAAATTGCAATAACCTACAACATGGAAATCTCAACAGAAAAATCTAAAGTCATGGCTTTCCTAGGAAAAGACCCAGTTCGCAGTAAAATTGTTATTAATAATAAGTATTAGACAAACTAACACATTTAACTATCTCGGATACCAAGTTACATACGAAGAGGAAAAAGATTTTAGTAAAAAAATTATAAAATTTAACAGAGTAACAGGGATTATAAATAATATTTTCAAGCGAAACACAGTACAGCAACATAAACGAACTAGAATTTAAAAACACTGGCAAGACCCATAGTATGTTACGGCAGTGAGGCCTGGATAATTCGCAGTGTAGATGAACAAAGATTAACTGCGGCAGAAATGAAATTTATGAGACGTACTGCAGATTACTCAAGAACAGGCCATAAAAGGAATTCTGAGATTCTCAGAGAATTACAAATATAATCAGTCGTGGAATATGTACAAAAATACAGAAACAACTGGAAATCGCACGTAAGAAGAATGAGCAGAACAAGAATACCACGTCAAATCTTAAATTACCAGCCACCAGGCAAGAGATCTTTGGGCAGACGTTTCAAACGTTGGATTGAGACCGTAACATACCACTAGATCTATCACATGAAAGGAAGAAGAAGAAGAACAAGAAGACATTATTTTATATCTCATATATCCTTTTTTACATGAATGTCAAATCGTATTATGAAGTATTATTCAAGGAATATTCCTTTTTACTAGGTCCCACGTCTGTTGTATTTCTTCATTAAGCCATTTAATGATCATCATAAATGTGGGGGCTAGCTGTTCTCGTAGAACCAAAAGCGTAGGCTCGGCTGAATCGGGACAGAGAGTGAATAGGACACTTTTAAATGTTGTTCTCTTATCTGAAATGTAAGACTCCCAGCGAAAGTGGCGGCAGTATTAAATATCATCTGTCGACTAACCTCTGTACTTCATGTATAAAAACAATAATATGTATGAAATTTTGGTTTTCGTTTGGTTATGTGAAAATGTTACAACCAAAAATTAGTGTTCCAGATAAGTGAAATAATATATTCGTACATTTAATATTTTCGTGTTTTGTTATGCGTGCCTCTTATCAACTAATGGTCCGATTACGAATTAATATTTGCTTAATTATGAAGTGTTTATCCTTGTTATGCGTACCTCTTATCAACTAATGGTCCGATTACGAATTAATATTTGCTTAATTATGAAGTGTTTATCCTTGTTATGCGTGCCTCTTATCAACTAATGGTACGATTACGAATTAATATTTGCTTAATTATGAAGTGTTTATCCTTGTTATGCGTGCCTCTTGTCAACTAATGGTCCGATTACGAATTAATATTTGCTTAATTATGAAGTGTTTATCCTTGTTATGCGTGCCTCTTATCAACTAATGGTCCGATTACGAATTAATATTTGCTTAATTATGAAGTGTTTATCCTTGTTATGCGTGCCTCTTATCAACTAATGATCCGATTACGAATTAATATTTGCTTAATTATGAAGTGTTTATCCTTGTTATGCGTGCCTCTTATCAACTAATGGTCCGATTACGAATTAATATTTGCTTAATTATGAAGTGTTTATCCTTGTTATGCGTGCCTCTTATCAACTAATGATCCGATTACGAATTAATATTTGCTTAATTATGAAGTGTTTATCCTTGTTATGCGTGCCTCTTGTCAAATAATGGTCCGATTACGAATTAATATTTGCTTAATTATGAAGTGTTTATCCTTGTTATGCGTGCCTCTTGTCAACTAATGGTCCGATTACGAATTAATATTTGCTTAATTATGAAGTGTTTATCCTTGTTATGCGTGCCTCTTATCAACTAATGGTCCGATTACGAATTAATATTTGCTTAATTATGAAGTGTTTATCCTTGTTATGCGTGCCTCTTATCAACTAATGGTCCGATTACGAATTAATATTTGCTTAATTATGAAGTGTTTATCCTTGTTATGCGTGCCTCTTGTCAACTAATGGTCCGATTACGAATTAATATTTGCTTAATTATGAAGTGTTTATCCTTGTTATGCGTGCCTCTTATCAACTAATGGTCCGATTACGAATTAATATTTGCTTAATTATGAAGTGTTTATCCTTGTTATGCGTGCCTCTTATCAACTAATGGTCCGATTACGAATTAATATTTGCTTAATTATGAAGTGTTTATCCTTGTTATGCGTGCCTCTTGTCAACTAATGGTCCGATTACGAATTAATATTTGCTTAATTATGAAGTGTTTATCCTTGTTATGCGTGCCTCTTATCAACTAATGGTCCGATTACGAATTAATATTTGCTTAATTATGAAGTGTTTATCCTTGTTATGCGTGCCTCTTGTCAACCAATGGTCCGATTACGAATTAATATTTGCTTAATTATGAAGTGTTTTATCCTTGTTATGCGTGCCTCTTGTCAACTAATGGTCCGATTACGAATTAATATTTGCTTAATTATGAAGTGTTTATCCTTGTTATGCGTGCCTCTTGTCAACTAATGGTCCGATTACGAATTAATATTTGCTTAATTATGAAGTGTTTATCCTTGTTATGCGTGCCTCTTGTCAACTAATGGTCCGATTACGAATTAATATTTGCTTAATTATGAAGTGTTTATCCTTGTTATGCGTGCCTCTTATCAACTAATGGTCCGATTACGAATTAATATTTGCTTAATTATGATGTGTTTATCCTTGTTATGCGTGCCTCTTGTCAACTAATGGTCCGATTACGAATTAATATTTGCTTAATTATGAAGTGTTTATCCTTGTTATGCGTGCCTCTTGTCAACTAATGGTCCGATTACGAATTAATATTTGCTTAATTATGAAGTGTTTATCCTTGTTATGCGTGCCTCTTATCAACTAATGGTCCGATTACGAATTAATATTTGCTTAATTATGAAGTGTTTATCCTTGTTATGCGTGCCTCTTGTCAACTAATGGTCCGAATACGAATTAATATTTGCTTAATTATGAAGTGTTTATCCTTGTTATGCGTGCCTCTTGTCAACTAATGGTCCGATTACGAATTAATATTTGCTTAATTATGAAGTGTTTATCCTTGTTATGCGTGCCTCTTGTCAACTAATGGTCCGATTACGAATTAATATTTGCTTAATTATGAAGTGTTTATCCTTGTTATGCGTGCCTCTTGTCAACTAATGGTCCGATTACGAATTAATATTTGCTTAATTATGAAGTGTTTATCCTTGTTATGCGTGCCTCTTATCAACTAATGGTCCGATTACGAATTAATATTTGCTTAATTATGAAGTGTTTATCCTTGTTATGCGTGCCTCTTGTCAACTAATGGTCCGATTACGAATTAATATTTGCTTAATTATGAAGTGTTTATCCTTGTTATGCGTGACTCTTGTCAACTAATGGTCCAATTACGAATTAATATTTGCTTAATTATGAAGTGTTTATCCTTGTTATGCGTGCCTCTTATCAACTAATGGTCCGATTACGAATTAATATTTGCTTAATTATGAAGTGTTTATCCTTGTTATGCGTGCCTCTTATCAACTAATGGTCCGATTACGAATTAATATTTGCTTAATTATGAAGTGTTTATCCTTGTTATGCGTGCCTCTTGTCAACTAATGGTCCGATTACGAATTAATATTTGCTTAATTATGAAGTGTTTTATCCTTGTTATGCGTGCCTCTTATCAACTAATGGTCCGATTACGAATTAATATTTGCTTAATTATGAAGTGTTTATCCTTGTTATGCGTGCCTCTTATCAACTAATGGTCCGATTACGAATTAATATTTGCTTAATTATGAAGTGTTTATCCTTGTTATGCGTGCCTCTTATCAACTAATGGTCCGATTACGAATTAATATTTGCTTAATTATGAAGTGTTTTATCCTTGTTATGCGTGCCTCTTATCAACTAATGGTCCGATTACGAATTAATATTTGCTTAATTATGAAGTGTTTATCCTTGTTATGCGTGCCTCTTATCAACTAATGGTCCGATTACGAATTAATATTTGCTTAATTATGAAGTGTTTATCCTTGTTATGCGTGCCTCTTGTCAACTAATGGTCCGATTACGAATTAATATTTGCTTAATTATGAAGTGTTTATCCTTGTTATGCGTGCCTCTTGTCAACTAATGGTCCGATTACGAATTAATATTTGCTTAATTATGAAGTGTTTATCCTTGTTATGCGTGCCTCTTATCAACTAATGGTCCGATTACGAATTAATATTTGCTTAATTATGAAGTGTTTATCCTTGTTATGCGTGCCTCTTATCAACTAATGGTCCGATTACGAATTAATATTTGCTTAATTATGAAGTGTTTATCCTTGTTATGCGTGCCTCTTGTCAACTAATGGTCCGATTACGAATTAATATTTGCTTAATTATGAAGTGTTTATCCTTGTTATGCGTGCCTCTTATCAACTAATGGTCCGATTACGAATTAATATTTGCTTAATTATGAAGTGTTTATCCTTGTTATGCGTGCCTCTTGTCAACTAATGGTCCGATTACGAATTAATATTTGCTTAATTATGAAGTGTTTATCCTTGTTATGCGTGCCTCTTATCAACTAATGGTCCGATTACGAATTAATATTTGCTTAATTATGAAGTGTTTATCCTTGTTATGCGTGCCTCTTGTCAACTAATGGTCCGATTACGAATTAATATTTGCTTAATTATGAAGTGTTTATCCTTGTTATGCGTGCCTCTTGTCAACTAATGGTCCGATTACGAATTAATATTTGCTTAATTATGAAGTGTTTATCCTTGTTATGCGTGCCTCTTGTCAACTAATGGTCCGATTACGAATTAATATTTGCTTAATTATGAAGTGTTTTATCCTTGTTATGCGTGCCTCTTATCAACTAATGGTCCGATTACGAATTAATATTTGCTTAATTATGAAGCGTTTATCCTTGTTATGCGTGCCTCTTGTCAACTAATGGTCCGATTACGAATTAATATTTGCTTAATTATGAAGTGTTTATCCTTGTTATGCGTGCCTCTTGTCAACTAATGGTCCGATTACGAATTAATATTTGCTTAATTATGAAGCGTTTATCCTTGTTATGCGTGCCTCTTGTCAACTAATGGTCCGATTACGAATTAATATTTGCTTAATTATGAAGTGTTTATCCTTGTTTATGCGTGCCTCTTATCAACTAATGGTCCGATTACGAATTAATATTTGCTTAATTATGAAGTGTTTATCCTTGTTATGCGTGCCTCTTGTCAACTAATGGTCCGATTACGAATTAATATTTGCTTAATTATGAAGTGTTTATCCTTGTTATGCGTGCCTCTTGTCAACTAATGGTCCGATTACGAATTAATATTTGCTTAATTATGAAGTGTTTATCCTTGTTATGCGTGCCTCTTATCAACTAATGGTCCGATTACGAATTAATATTTGCTTAATTATGAAGTGTTTATCCTTGTTATGCGTGCCTCTTATCAACTAATGGTCCGATTACGAATTAATATTTGCTTAATTATGATGTGTTTATCCTTGTTATGCGTGCCTCTTGTCAACTAATGGTCCGATTACGAATTAATATTTGCTTAATTATGAAGTGTTTATCCTTGTTATGCGTGCCTCTTGTCAACTAATGGTCCGATTACGAATTAATATTTGCTTAATTATGAAGTGTTTATCCTTGTTTATGCGTGCCTCTTATCAACTAATGGTCCGATTACGAATTAATATTTGCTTAATTATGAAGTGTTTATCCTTGTTATGCGTGCCTCTTGTCAACTAATGGTCCGATTACGAATTAATATTTGCTTAATTATGAAGTGTTTATCCTTGTTATGCGTGCCTCTTGTCAACTAATGGTCCGATTACGAATTAATATTTGCTTAATTATGAAGTGTTTATCCTTGTTATTGCGTGCCTCTTGTCAACTAATGGTCCGATTACGAATTAATATTTGCTTAATTATGAAGTGTTTATCCTTGTTATGCGTGCCTCTTGTCAACTAATGGTCCGATTACGAATTAATATTTGCTTAATTATGAAGTGTTTATCCTTGTTATGCGTGCCTCTTATCAACTAATGGTCCGATTACGAATTAATATTTGCTTAATTATGAAGTGTTTATCCTTGTTATGCGTGCCTCTTGTCAACTAATGGTCCGATTACGAATTAATATTTGCTTAATTATGAAGTGTTTATCCTTGTTATGCGTGACTCTTGTCAACTAATGGTCCAATTACGAATTAATATTTGCTTAATTATGAAGTGTTTATCCTTGTTATGCGTGCCTCTTATCAACTAATGGTCCGATTACGAATTAATATTTGCTTAATTATGAAGTGTTTATCCTTGTTATGCGTGCCTCTTATCAACTAATGGTCCGATTACGAATTAATATTTGCTTAATTATGAAGTGTTTATCCTTGTTATGCGTGCCTCTTGTCAACTAATGGTCCGATTACGAATTAATATTTGCTTAATTATGAAGTGTTTATCCTTGTTATGCGTGCCTCTTGTCAACTAATGGTCCGATTACGAATTAATATTTGCTTAATTATGAAGTGTTTATCCTTGTTATGCGTGCCTCTTATCAACTAATGGTCCGATTACGAATTAATATTTGCTTAATTATGAAGTGTTTATCCTTGTTATGCGTGCCTCTTATCAACTAATGGTCCGATTACGAATTAATATTGCTTAATTATGAAGTGTTTATCCTTGTTATGCGTGCCTCTTGTCAACTAATGGTCCGATTACGAATTAATATTTGCTTAATTATGAAGTGTTTATCCTTGTTATGCGTGCCTCTTGTCAACTAATGGTCCGATTACGAATTAATATTTGCTTAATTATGAAGTGTTTATCCTTGTTATGCGTGCCTCTTGTCAACTAATGGTCCGATTACGAATTAATATTTGCTTTATTATGAAGTGTTTATCCTTGTTATGCGTGCCTCTTGTCAACTAATGGTCTCCGATTACGAATTAATATTTGCTTAATTATGAAGTGTTTATCCTTGTTATGCGTGCCTCTTGTCAACTAATGGTCCGATTACGAATTAATATTTGCTTAATTATGTAGTGTTTATCCTTGTTATGCGTGCCTCTTATCAACTAATGGTCCGATTACGAATTAATATTTGCTTAATTATGAAGTGTTTATCCTTGTTATGCGTGCCTCTTGTCAACTAATGGTCCGATTACGAATTAATATTTGCTTAATTATGAAGTGTTTATCCTTGTTATGCGTGCCTCTTGTCAACTAATGGTCCGATTACGAATAATATTTGCTTAATTATGAAGTGTTTATCCTTGTTATGCGTGCCTCTTATCAACTAATGGTCCGATTACGAATTAATATTTGCTTAATTATGAAGTGTTTATCCTTGTTATGCGTGCCTCTTATCAACTAATGGTCCGATTACGAATAATATTTGCTCAATATGAAGTGTTTTATCCTTGTTATGCGTGCCTCTTGTCAACTATGGTCCGATTACGAATTAATATTTGCTTAATTATGAAGTGTTTATCCTTGTTATGCGTGCCTCTTGTCAACTAATGGTCCGATACGAATTAATATTTGCTTAATTATGAAGTGTTTATCCTTGTTATGCATGCCTCTTGTCAACTAATGGTCCGATTACGAATTAATATTTGCTTAATTATGAAGTGTTTATCCTTGTTATGCGTGCCTCTTATCAACTAATGGTCCGATTACGAATTAATATTTGCTTAATTATGAAGTGTTTATCCTTGTTATGCGTGCCTCTTGTCAACTAATGGTCCGATTACGAATTAATATTTGCTTAATTATGAAGTGTTTATCCTTGTTATGCGTGCCTCTTATCAACTAATGGTCCGATTACGAATTAATATTTGCTTAATTATGAAGTGTTTATCCTTGTTATGCGTGCCTCTTGTCAACTAATGGTCCGATTACGAATTAATATTTGCTTAATTATGAAGTGTTTATCCTTGTTATGCGTGCCTCTTGTCAACTAATGGTCCGATTACGAATTAATATTTGCTTAATTATGAAGTGTTTATCCTTGTTATGCGTGCCTCTTGTCAACTAATGGTCCGATTACGAATTAATATTTGCTTAATTATGAAGTGTTTATCCTTGTTATGCGTGCCTCTTGTCAACTAATGGTCCGATTACGAATTAATATTTGCTTAATTATGAAGTGTTTTATCCTTGTTATGCGTGCCTCTTATCAACTAATGGTCCGATTACGAATTAATATTTGCTTAATTATGAAGTGTTTATCCTTGTTATGCGTGCCTCTTGTCAACTAATGGTCCGATTACGAATTAATATTTGCTTAATTATGAAGTGTTTATCCTTGTTATGCGTGCCTCTTGTCAACTAATGGTCCGATTACGAATTAATATTTGCTTAATTATGAAGTGTTTATCCTTGTTATGCGTGCCTCTTATCAACTAATGGTCCGATTACGAATTAATATTTGCTTAATTATGAAGTGTTTATCCTTGTTATGCGTGCCTCTTATCAACTAATGGTCCGATTACGAATTAATATTTGCTTAATATGAAGTGTTTATCCTTGTTATGCGTGCCTCTTGTCAACTAATGGTCCGATTACGAATTAATATTTGCTTAATTATGAAGTGTTTATCCTTGTTATGCGTGCCTCTTGTCAACTAATGGTCCGATTACGAATTAATATTTGCTTAATTATGAAGTGTTTATCCTTGTTATGCATGCCTCTTGTCAACTAATGGTCCGATTACGAATTAATATTTGCTTAATTATGAAGTGTTTATCCTTGTTATGCGTGCCTCTTATCAACTAATGGTCCGATTACGAATTAATATTTGCTTAATTATGAAGTGTTTATCCTTGTTATGCGTGCCTCTTGTCAACTAATGGTCCGATTACGAATTAATATTTGGTTAATTATGAAGTGTTTATCCTTGTTATGCGTGCCTCTTATCAACTAATGGTCCGATTACGAATTAATATTTGCTTAATTATGAAGTGTTTATCCTTGTTATGCGTGCCTCTTGTCAACTAATGGTCCGATTACGAATTAATATTTGCTTAATTATGAAGTGTTTATCCTTGTTATGCGTGCCTCTTGTCAACTAATGGTCCGATTACGAATTAATATTTGCTTAATTATGAAGTGTTTATCCTTGTTATGCGTGCCTCTTGTCACTAATGGTCCGATTACGAATTAATATTTGCTTAATTATGAAGTGTTTATCCTTGTTATGCGTGCCTCTTATCAACTAATGGTCCGATTACGAATTAATATTTGCTTAATTATGAAGTGTTTATCCTTGTTATGCGTGCCTCTTGTCAACTAATGGTCCGATTACGAATTAATATTTGCTTAATTATGAAGTGTTTATCCTTGTTATGCGTGCCTCTTGTCAACTAATGGTCCGATTACGAATTAATATTTGCTTAATTATGAAGTGTTTATCCTTGTTATGCGTGCCTCTTATCAACTAATGGTCCGATTACGAATTAATATTTGCTTAATTATGAAGTGTTTATCCTTGTTATGCGTGCCTCTTATCAACTAATGGTCCGATTACGAATTAATATTTGCTTAATTATGAAGTGTTTATCCTTGTTATGCGTGCCTCTTATCAACTAATGGTCCGATTACGAATTAATATTTGCTTAATTATGAAGTGTTTATCCTTGTTATGCGTGCCTCTTGTCAACTAATGGTCCGATTACGAATTAATATTTGCTTAATTATGAAGTGTTTATCCTTGTTATGCGTGCCTCTTGTCAACTAATGGTCCGATTACGAATTAATATTTGCTTAATTATGAAGTGTTTATCCGTGTTATGCGTGCCTCTTGTCAACTAATGGTCCGATTACGAATTAATATTTGCTTTATTATGAAGTGTTTATCCTTGTTATGCGTGCCTCTTGTCAACTAATGGTCCGATTACGAATTAATATTTGCTTAATTATGAAGTGTTTATCCTTGTTATGCGTGCCTCTTGTCAACTAATGGTCCGATTACGAATTAATATTTGCTTAATTATGAAGTGTTTATCCTTGTTATGCGTGCCTCTTATCAACTAATGGTCCGATTACGAATTAATATTTGCTTAATTATGAAGTGTTTATCCTTGTTATGCGTGCCTCTTGTCAACTAATGGTCCGATTACGAATTAATATTTGCTTAATTATGAAGTGTTTATCCTTGTTATGCGTGCCTCTTGTCAACTAATGGTCCGATTACGAATTAATATTTGCTTAATTATGAAGTGTTTATCCTTGTTATGCGTGCCTCTTATCAACTAATGGTCCGATTACGAATTAATATTTGCTTAATTATGAAGTGTTTATCCTTGTTATGCGTGCCTCTTATCAACTAATGGTCCGATTACGAATTAATATTTGCTTAATTATGAAGTGTTTATCCTTGTTATGCGTGCCTCTTGTCAACTAATGGTCCGATTACGAATTAATATTTGCTTAATTATGAAGTGTTTATCCTTGTTATGCGTGCCTCTTGTCAACTAATGGTCCGATTACGAATTAATATTTGCTTAATTATGAAGTGTTTATCCTTGTTATGCGTGCCTCTTGTCAACTAATGGTCCGATTACGAATTAATATTTGCTTAATTATGAAGTGTTTATCCTTGTTATGCGTGCCTCTTGTCAACTAATGGTCCGATTACGAATTAATATTTGCTTAATTATGAAGTGTTTATCCTTGTTATGCGTGCCTCTTGTCAACTAATGGTCCGATTACGAATTAATATTTGCTTAATTATGAAGTGTTTATCCTTGTTATGCGTGCCTCTTGTCAACTAATGGTCCGATTACGAATTAATATTTGCTTAATTATGAAGTGTTTATCCTTGTTATGCGTGCCTCTTGTCAACTAATGGTCCGATTACGAATTAATATTTGCTTAATTATGAAGTGTTTATCCTTGTTATGCGTGCCTCTTATCAACTAATGGTCCGATTACGAATTAATATTTGCTTAATTATGAAGTGTTTATCCTTGTTATGCGTGCCTCTTGTCAACTAATGGTCCCATTACGAATTAATATTTGCTTAATTATGAAGTGTTTATCCTTGTTATGCGTGCCTCTTGTCAACTAATGGTCCGATTACGAATTAATATTTGCTTAATTATGAAGTGTTTATCCTTGTTATGCGTGCCTCTTGTCAACTAATGGTCCGATTACGAATTAATATTTGCTTAATTATGAAGTGTTTATCCTTGTTATGCGTGCCTCTTATCAACTAATGGTCCGATTACGAATTAATATTTGCTTAATTATGAAGTGTTTATCCTTGTTATGCGTGCCTCTTGTCAACTAATGGTCCGATTACGAATTAATTTGCTTAATTATGAAGTGTTTATCCTTGTTATGCGTGCCTCTTGTCAACTAATGGTCCGATTACGAATTAATATTTGCTTAATTATGAAGTGTTTATCCTTGTTATGCGTGCCTCTTGTCAACTAATGGTCCGATTACGAATTAATATTTGCTTAATTATGAAGTGTTTATCCTTGTTATGCGTGCCTCTTATCAACTAATGGTCCGATTACGAATTAATATTTGCTTAATTATGAAGTGTTTATCCTTGTTATGCGTGCCTCTTGTCAACGAATGGTCCGATTACGAATTAATATTTGCTTAATTATGAAGTGTTTATCCTTGTTATGCGTGCCTCTTATCAACTAATGGTCCGATTACGAATTAATATTTGCTTAATTATGAAGTGTTTATCCTTGTTATGCGTGCCTCTTATCAACTAATGGTCCGATTACGAATTAATATTTGCTTAATTATGAAGTGTTTATCCTTGTATGCGTGCCTCTTATCAACTAATGGTCCGATTACGAATTAATATTTGCTTAATTATGAAGTGTTTATCCTTGTTATGCGTGCCTCTTGTCAACTAATGGTCCGATTACGAATTAATATTTGCTTAATTATGAAGTGTTTATCCTTGTTATGCGTGCCTCTTGTCAACTAATGGTCCGATTACGAATTAATATTTGCTTAATTATGAAGTGTTTATCCTTGTTATGCGTGCCTCTTGTCAACTAATGGTCCGATTACGAATTAATATTTGCTTAATTATGAAGTGTTTATCCTTGTTATGCGTGCCTCTTATCAACTAATGGTCCGATTACGAATTAATATTTGCTTAATTATGAAGTGTTTATCCTTGTTATGCGTGCCTCTTGTCAACTAATGGTCCGATTACGAATTAATATTTGCTTAATTATGAAGTGTTTATCCTTGTTATGCGTGCCTCTTGTCAACTAATGGTCCGATTACGAATTAATATTTGCTTAATTATGAAGTGTTTATCCTTGTTATGCGTGCCTCTTGTCAACTAATGGTCCGATTACGAATTAATATTTGCTTAATTATGAAGTGTTTATCCTTGTTATGCGTGCCTCTTATCAACTAATGGTCCGATTACGAATTAATATTTGCTTAATTATGAAGTGTTTATCCTTGTTATGCGTGCCTCTTGTCAACGAATGGTCCGATTACGAATTAATATTTGCTTAATTATGAAGTGTTTATCCTTGTTATGCGTGCCTCTTATCAACTAATGGTCCGATTACGAATTAATATTTGCTTAATTATGAAGTGTTTATCCTTGTTATGCGTGCCTCTTATCAACTAATGGTCCGATTACGAATTAATATTTGCTTAATTATGAAGTGTTTATCCTTGTTATGCGTGCCTCTTGTCAACTAATGGTCCGATTACGAATTAATATTTGCTAAATTATGAAGTGTTTATCCCCAAAGACATTGAGTTTAAGAGTTTAAGTGTTGCCAATCTATGAAAATTGAAATACTGTATTTATGGTAAATAGGGATACTAATTTCCGACTGAATAGGGACAGTGTATTTAACTAATTAATTTGTGACTGTTGCATTGCAGATGGGTACTTCTAAACATAGTTGGATAGAACTTGATTTGTGTGGAGCTACGAGTATTAAAGCATTCCGTCAGAGGAAGAGCTTGTATCATGCGACAGAGTTATTTGGGGTACCTCTTTCTTATCTTCACCTTAACAGAGGAGTGACAATCCATTGAAAAAATCACTTAATACAAAGAATAGTTCTTCTACTGTCTGCTTGTGGATTTGAATTAGATATCAACTATGTAAGAAAGACAGATTTTTGCTTCGCGGAGAAAAATACTACGTTCAATTTTATCGTGGCGTCTTCAGAATCTGAAGAAGTATAAAATTATGAGGTTATACTGGAGAGCCAGAAAAGAATAACATTATATGTGGGTTATGTGTATAAAATATAGTTATCGCATTTCACCAAAACTGGGAGAATGCATCTGGTGTCATTGGTAATAGACATGAATGTTATCATGAAAAGTGTGCTGGAACTGAGCGAAGAAAAAATAATTGTAGATTTAATATAAAAAGTTCATGTTATTCTACCATAGCTTATGTTGAAACGTACGTTTAAAATGCTTGATAAATAAATCTTTTACAGAAATAAGCCATTTAAAACTGTCCCGATTCACACAAAAGCCTCCACGTATTAATCCTAACAAATTAGGGTGAATAGAGACCTGCAGTGCTAGAATATTATGATGATTAATGGCGTAGCCCAATTGTTGAGCCATAGTCTCTCCTTTGCCTGGAGGTAATAGGCAAAGTTCATTTTAGTTACCTTATTTGCCTACAGATGGCACGAGTGGCATACGGTAAACACACTCACTCAAGGAGACATCTAGAAGACAATTAAGGTATTACGAGGATTTTTATATCGGTAAATTTTGCTTAGAGGCCTCTTTGTTCGGACTTAAGGATCTTTTACGAGCTTGAAAGTCTTCAAAGTCGGGACCCAGGGCTTTGGAGTCCCTTTCGGAGCACTTGCTCTTTGGATTTTCCCACCCTAGAAAAATCCATCGACCGCGGCTGGATTTGAACCCGCGACTCTCGGAACCAGAGGCAAGGAGCATAACCACTAATCCACTATGGCCGACGTGTGGAATATAAATGCCAATAATTCCTTGTACATTCGATCGATGGTACTATAACTGGTATAAAATATTGATGAAAGATTATATTAAATCATGAAGTACAAAACATATGTCTCACCAATAATGAAACCTATATTACAGATTTTTGTCCCGATTCATCCGAGCTTACCCTATCACTGTCGAGGGTTTTAAACTGAAGCTCTGATTATAGCATAATTTATATTTTTAATTGAAACCCGAAGCATGGAGGTTTCACATTTCTTGTAAGCATTAACTATTTAAGCATGATACTATGCTAACATTTTACTGAAAGACGCTTTTAACAGCTAAGGGCGTCACAGTTCAAATCTGCGGGTAAAAGGACCAATTTTTTTTTCAGATATCTCTTTTTTCAGGTTTCAGATTATTTTACGTCCCGTAAATATATAGGATGAAAGTCGCGGTTTCATTTCCCTTCCGAAGGAATCCACACTGTGAATTTTTACGTCCTGAAAAATCATCGACCCCCACTGGGTTTAAACTCTGGAATCATAGAACCAGAAACGAGCATGGTAACTATTAGTCCACTAGGACTATTTTAACAAGAGGCAGAAACCTATATTTTCAACTCTTGCTCTGACTTGAGTAGCTTAATCAGTTTAATTATCGTGGAAGCAAAAATAAATTAGCAAATCACTTCCTGTAGAATACAAAATGTACTTACAAGTTTTGAAAGACGATAATTACATTTATTTCTCCCTTAATAATTCATCATCATCATAATACATTCACGAATTTAGGTCATTTGTTGACCTGTTCCGGCCTCAAGAGAAACACCATCCAAAAGTCTTTTGAGTGGACGTCCTGGTCTTCTTCTTCCTGCAGGTTGATATCTTAACATTTGTTTGGGTATCCTGTGATCTTCCATTTGATGAACATGTTGCATCCATCTTGACTTATAATCAGAAATTTTGTATTCTAAAGGTTCCATGTGTAATTCTTCTAAGATGTCTTCATTTTTTGTGATCTAGTAGTGTGTATCCCGCAGTCCTCCGAAGGTATCTCATTTTAGCAGATCTAAGTCTCTGTATATCCTTCTGTTTCAACGTCCATACTTCGCTACCATACAAAAGAGTTGGAAGAGCCAGTGTTTTATAAACTTTTAGTCTTGAATGTTTCTGGACTAACTGTGGTTTGAAGATAGAATGTATTAACCCTCAAGTCGTAAGATGAAAAATCCTTAATAATTTAGAGTAATAATTTAAAGTACAATAAAATAACTGCTTAGGAAAATGTTTGGAGTAAAGAGAGACGTTCAAATATATGCACGGAAAAAAATACATAACACTGAGCTTTATGTTTTATAGGGGAACCACTTTTGATAAGAACCGTTATGATTCATTGACTGCGATGGGCAGGACATGAGGGATTAAAGAAGGCATGGTAACTTCTTGTAGGAAGCTGCCCAATAGTTGGGCCAAGAATGAGGTAGGAATATAACATTAACTGTGATTTGAGGGAACCACAGTATACATCAAACAATTGGAGAACGTTAGCTCAGGATTAGGAAAATCAGAGGGAAAGCGCCCAGTAGGTATACCAAGAACGAGGTGGGGGTATAACATTAACCATGATTTCAGAGAAGTGAATTATACATTAAACGATTAGAAAACGTTAAATCAGGATTAGGAAAATCGGAGGGAAAACGCCCAGCAGGTAGGTCTAGAAAGAGGTGACAGTATAACACTAACCATGATTTGAGGAAGGTGAATTATACATTAAATGATTGGAAAACGTTAGCTCGGGATTGGAATGTATAGAAGCTTATGACCATGCGGCCATGAACCTTCAGGTTTGATGATGCCGTGAGTAAGTTGTATCTGTAGCAGGTTGTACACAGAAGGATAAAGCTGGAGGCCAAGTTTCAGTTGGCGGTTATACAAGTTTAGAGGACACAGTCTAATGGTAACAACTGGCGAACTAGGTGAAACTAATGGGATAGCCATGTTCCTAGGATACAGATTCTAACTGCCTCATTCCTTTCAATCCTCAACGTCCTTTACCCTGGCCTAGAAAGAAAAATCTGGTGTCCAATAAACGCTAAGCCAAAGAATCCACTTCGACTTCTCTCTACATTCCATTTCTCCCGTAATTTCCCTAGTGAAAATAATGTTATCCATTTCTCAAAGTATAATTTCAATGTACAGAAGGTTAAACGCTATTCTCAAAACAGATACAAGATATATTTTATTTTACATAACGACTCCCTTTAACTGCTAATATAAAATTAAATTATTAAATAGGTCAAGTGGTAGGTAGTGATTAAGATTATTATAAATAAATTAAATTGATTTTAATACGTTATATAATTTGTAATTACCGTCATTATTTAAATCTAGGCATGAAAAGGCCGAAAAAATGCTCAGGGGCCTTTTTTTTAGGATTGAGGTTCCTTTATATGTCATAAATCTGCGACATGGGACCTACGGCTTTAGTTCCTTCCCGAAGAACCCATACAGAGGAATTTTATACCCTGAAAAATTCACCAGCTTCGAACCTCGGAACCGAAAGTGAGGACGATAACCACAAGTCCACCTGGACCGACAGGATACAAGATAGGCCTATTAAAAAAAATATTTGAGTGTTTATGATGAATTTACAGAAAAAGAAATAACTCATTTGTATAAATAACATCAACTATACATTTTATCAATGTAGACGGAATAATTCCTAATTACAAGGCTCCTGGAGGAACGATCAGGGTTCGAGTCCCGGAGGAACAGAATTTTTAAAGTGAAGTAATTCCTCTGGAAGCCTTCGGTCCTAGGATCGACACAGTTTCTAATGAAAATGGTTACCAGACGCTTGTTCCAAGGGTAAAGACGGCCGTAATGCAGGGCTGAGAACTGTGCCGATTGTCTAGAAAGACTGGAGCCTTAGCCTCCTATTACCCTAAGATCATCCTGAAGTCTACAGTGGGATCACTTTACATTCACCATTTGCAAGCCTCCTCATTCGTGAAAGAAAATTCATCCACTATCTACTTTCCAGAAAACAGTCACGTCAATGTGAAATCTGCTACACAAATTTAACAGTTTAACATTATTTACCTCAATTGTATAAACAACTCATAATTACTGAAGAAATATAAGCAGTTTTAATGCCAGATTGTTTTATTTTGCTGTAGAGTTTCATAACTTCAGTCTTTGAATACGAATTATATTTCATTGTATGTCCCACTTCAATATTTCTTGGTCTTTGGTAAAATGACCAAAAAGTGAAACATTTGCAGTACCCACTCACTCAATGGCACGCAGGTTCATGGCCCCGCGGAAATAAGCTCACTACACAACCCTATGCTGGGCTAATATTATCCAATCATCCCCTGTATAATCTATTTCCCTCAAATCATCATTATTGTTATTCTCCCATCTCATTCTGGGTCTATTAACGAGGTATTTTACCTCTAGTTTTATTACAAGAAGTTTCAATGCCCCTCTTTTATTCCCCATTCGTGCCACACGTCCTGCCTATCGTATGGTAGTCTATGAAACTTAACTCTTTTTATTATATCTGGTATCCTATAAAAACCATGTAGCTCACTGTTATGTAATTCTCCTCAGTCTGAGAAAAAATCCACATAAAAAAACAAGAAAGATAAACTCATGAATTTCGAAACTCCCGCAAATTTTGACCTGATACAGAGGTTCGTCCACTAATAGAAGTATGAAGAAAACCGCCTAGAAACGACAAACCACCGGTCGACCAGAGGCTACTGATGATGGAGATAAGCTCCGAAATGGCAGAAATAGGATATGAGTTGAAGTAATAAAAACATTAATTTAATTCTTAATATGGACATGTTATAAATCTCATATCATCAGTAATTATTTAGTTTACACTAAAAATAAACAATTATACTTTATAAAAGACATTTTTAACAGTTGTGATGTAGTTTGAATTTCATATTCCCAAATGTCATTATGAACGAAAGAGTTGTTTTTTTCCATTTTTATTAGTATTATACGAATATCTGATCCATGACTGTTAAATTATACAATTATTAATAGTCGAAGATCCGGCTGCAAGATTATTACGTTCATCGAGTGTATGAACAAAACCAATTTTATTCATAAAATTGTCAATTAATGAATACATTTTTACCGAGTTGCCTATTAAAATTCGGCCGCCAGTATGTTTAATTAAAATATAATTTATTTACTTATTCGAAATAATTTGATTCGCTCGTTATTAACAATTTTTCAAAGACGATTGCCACAATTCTGTTTTCTAGTAATAACTGTTTTTAACTACCCACGCCCTCTCTTAGCAGAAATCATGCCTATTACTTCAATTTTCCGAGTCGCTGGATTGTTAAAAGGACGTTCCAGAAGTGGAAGTCGGATACGATAACCACGTGCTTGGAGTAAAACGCAGTTCTTACAAATCGTCTGACACTTCCAAGGTTATGAACTTCTGAAGGAACAAATCCTTACCCTGCAGAAAATTAAACTCATTTTTTCTCTCTTTACTACCTCGGCTGAGTTATAATTGGATGTCTATAGCTGAGAGCAATGACACCATAGAAGAACATGAGCAGTGCGATTTAATCTCTTCAGTCTTAAAATGGAATTATGGCAAAAATATAATGTCTATGTTTAATAGAACGTGGAGCAAAAAGAAAGCAAATGTAAGGTAAATTATAAAATCGCATGCTTTAACGCTTAAAGGGAACACTTGCCATCGAAACGTTTCTAAAAAAAATGTTCAATTTATGTACAACGGTTACATAAACGAAACAAATTCCTCAGCAAGTCGAATACTTGGCCCGATTTTGCTGATTGACGAACTCGATATCACTTTTATTATTCAAATGTTAAATACTGTATCATTGACAAAAAAATAATATGGGAGCCACTACAGCGATTTCTAAATTTCGCCTTTCGGGTGAACTCCCACTTCTAGTGGTCGGATGATTTTTGGAGAATATTCTCATTTTATTTCAGTGGAATATGCCGAGAATCGTTACAAAAAATCAGCACATTGTCCTTTATATCCCTCCTAATCACACTGTTTATTATTGATTATCTTTTACGGTCTCACTTACCAAAACATGGAATTCCCTTCCGTCATATGTCAGAGACTGTCAAACAATAACATCCTTCAAAAACAAACTAAATAATTATTTAATAACAAACTAACTTATACACCTCACTGATAATATTCTTTTAGCAATATTAATATATTTAATTATTTATGAAAATAATATTAAGAATAACAAATATTTTTATTTGTTTTGTTTTAAATATTGTATAATCGTAAAATTAGTTTTCTATATCTCATTATTTTTCTTTGTTTTTTTATATACATAAGACTGGGTCAATTTAATATGTCTTGCTTGTATACATTTTATTATTAGTTTTAGTCTTAATTTTAACTAATATTAACTGGTTGTATTATAGATCGTAATATATTAGATATTATCTTTTGATCAAATTTTTACTTAGTGTTTAATATTAGAGTTAATTAAGATTGTTATATTCTGATGTAATATACGTTTGTCCTGGTGAGTGGAAGAGAAGGCCACATGGCCTTAACTCCACCAGGCTAAATAAATCTAAATCTAAATCTAAAAAAAAAATCTAAAATTGTGGCCGCTAGAGTGATTATTAAATTTTTACTTAAGAATAACCCTTACTCCTGAAATCCAATTTTGTTTGCGAACTCTACCTTGCTGTCTTAATGGATTGCTATACAGGATGATTCAGAATAAGTATTACATACATATAAGGGTCGTACAGGATACTTAATAGATAGTTTTGATAAGGAACCCGTGTAGGAAAACATTTCCATGTAAAATAAGTTTGAAGATCGAAACACAATGGGCTGATATCGTGTGTCTTGTGTTTCAGAATATGTAGGGTTTGTACAACACCTGTCGAGTCGGAGGAAGATCTTCTTGCATGAATTCGGGCGGTAGCAGAAATTATTCAGCACACATCAGGTCTTGTGCGGCGTGAGTATGAAAACATACTTCGCAGGTACACTTTGAGCTACGAACAACAGGGTTGCCAAGTGGAACCACACTTTAATACAACCCCTAGACGTCTGAAATACTTATTCTGAAACACAAGACACACAATATCAGTCTTCAAACCTTATATACTTCGAAATTTTACGTTTCCGGACATGGGTTACTTATAAAAAATGATCTACTAAGTCCCTCTACAACCCCTATAAATCTGAATTCTTACTCTGAAACACCCTGTATATATGTACATTTTTGTCATGGTAGTTTTTGATGCGTAATAAGTAGGAGCGACGAAGATATTAAAAAAAAATAAAATATTTTTTGTACAACCTCAATAGCTGCATTTCTTCGGAATTAGCTTAAAATAGAGAATGAATCTAAAAGTTTCTGGTGGGATACGTTTCCAAGAAAAATTAATAGAAGGATAAATAAAGTTAATTGCTGACAGATTATTCTTACTCTGAAACACCCTGTATATATGTGCATTTTTGTCATGGTAGTTTTTGATGCGTAGTAAGTAGGAGCGACGAAGATATTAAAAAAATTGAAATATTTTTTTTGGTACAACCTCAATAGCTGCATTTATTCGGAATTAGCTTAAAATAGAGAATGAATCTAAAAGTTTCTGGTGGGATACGTTTCCAAGAAAAATTAATAGAAGGATAAATAAAGTTAATTGCTGACACATTATTCTATGTTGTGGAGTAATTTCTCATTGAATAAAACTGGGACATAATTATACGCTATTGTTATCCTTTTTTAATTCGGGTCATAGCCCCAAAAGAAAGATAGACTCATCAACCTAATTATTGTGACCGCCGAACTATCTCAGATGGTGCTTCATTCTAGCGGGTTCGGGTTTGATACCCGGCGGGATATAACTAACTCGTGGCCTATCGAACCCGTAGCTTCATGGCCGTGTGCACACAAGCTCTCCACACACCCTTACCATGATTTAATGTTTTCCAATCTCCCCATGTACTCAAATCATCGTCGACGTTAATCTTTTATCTAATTCTTGGCATTCATACTAGACGTTTACCATTGGTTTTCCTGCAAGGAGTTTCCATTACTCTATTCCATTCATCAGTCCACCGCTGCGGTCTCGAGAAAGCGTGCTGCCTTGTCACGCAGCGGGCCCGGGTTCAATTCTCGGTCGGACAAGTTTTCTGAGTGATAGCTTTTTTCGGCGTTTTTCCTCACCTGTAAGACAAATCTTACGAAACTTTAAGGCCCAAAGGGTCCCTGAATATCATCTGGCCATCATTATTATCATTAACATATTCATTAAAATTTAGGATTTAAGCCTCTCTTGGAGCATCATTACCATTCATCACCACCTCTCATATATATCATCGGGGAGTGTAACTCCGCCATCCAGACGTCCCAACTTCAGAAGTAGGTTACATTAACGCCATACCAGGGGAGAATACCAGAATGTCGAAATGACAACGTGATGGTATTGAGCAAAAAAAAATCATTCACCATTCTTGCCGCATGTCCTGCCAATCGCAGTCTACGAGACTTAATTGTTCTTATTATATCTTGTTCCCCATAAAGATCATGTAGCTTAATGTGGGTACCCTTCTCTATTCGCTGTCTGTTCATCTTTCTCTGTTCCTAAAATTATCCCAATAACGTTTTCTCCTCCCTTAAAGTATGAGTCCATATTTCTCTTCCATATAATTGCTGTGGGAAAATTGCAGTTTTATTTACTTTCAGTTTAATGTTGTTTGAGAGAAGTTGGGACGACAATAGTCCTTGTAATGCATAATAGCATGCATTTCCAGAATTGGCCGATGTTTAATTTCTGTCTACACCTGAATCATGTTTGTAATTATTGTTCCTAGGTATTTGAATTCAGCCACTTCTTCAAAATTTTCATAATTTCTCATCAATTGTCCACTTCCATTATGTATTCTATTTCTATGTGTGACCATATATTTACTCGTAGTTTTATTTATATTTACTTCTAGCTCTAATTCCTAGGTATTACTCAATACGGTGAGCACATTGGCCGTAAATGTTTCAATTTCGGTGCTAGGATGGGTGATGGTGAACAATTCTTAATCGCTATATTGTTCGCAGATGCGTGCATTAAATTCTAAACTCGTCCTTAATTCATAAGTTGAGAATACTTGTAGTATAGGCAGTTGTTTTTTCGAATGGGGACGTTAAATCTGGCCGTCTCCTTGGCGCTTTTTGACAGGTATCAGCTAAATATTAGCACCGAGTTTTCCCTTCTCTCTTCTCTTCATTTCAACCCTCATACAACACACTAACACTTAAATATATACTCATTCTATATCCCTCTCTGTACATAGTATAAGTATAGAAATGCTAAACGGAAAATACGGGGAAGATATTGAAGGGGAACTTACGTTCATAAACGGTAATGGAGGAAGTGTCGTGAATTATATGCTCTGCTCACAGAATCTTATTTCTAGGATTGCAGCATTTAAAGTAGCGGGCAGAATCGAATCACATCACTCACCTATCGAAATCCAATTAGAATTTGAAGAAGAGGGAAAGGAAGTGGGGAGCTTGAATACGGGAAGGAGGGGAGACATTAGAACTGTTAGGCGGTTCTGTTGGAGAGAGGATAAGACACAGGATCTGCTTAACAAACTAGAGTCTTCGACACCGGAGGTATTAGGCGATGTGGAGGAAGAGGTGAAAAAATTAAGATTACTAATGTGGGAAGGGGGGAAATATGCAGATTAGAGGAAAATCAGGGCAAAAACGATATGAAGGCTGGTACGATAATGCATGTAGGGAAGGAAAAAGACGAGCGGAGAGGGCTTTAGTGAGGTTCAGAAAGGAGGGTGGCGACTTCAATCGGCGGGTGTACATAGAGATGAGGAGACGATATAAAGAGATAACGGCTAGAACCAGGGAGAATTGGGAGGGAAAAATCTTGGAAGGAATCAATCAGGCTATGAAGGAACGGGATGTTACCAAAATTTGGAAAGTAATTAGGGAAATTAAATATCGTAAAAAAGTAAATCAAATTTCGCCAGAAACTTGGGTACTTCCTTTCGAAAGGGTGTTTACAGGAGGGGGAATTGGGAGGGACCGCGGCTATTATTAGTTGGTCAAGACGTACCAATGCTAGACTCGGAGATAACAAAACTAGAGGTGAGGGATGCGATTCGATCCATGAAAAATGGAAAAGCTCCTGGTCTAGACGGTATACCAGCCGAGTTCTATAAAGAAGCCTTGAAAATTGATAAATGGACAGGATACATAGTAGGTATTTTTAACAAAATTTATGAAAAAGGAAGCTATCCAGATGAATGGTCCACATCAATCCTGCATCCTATTTACAAGGGTAAGGGTGGAGTTAACAATCCGGACAATTACCGCGGCGTCTCTCTTCTGCCGGTGTTTGGAAAAATGTATTGCACAGTGCTATATAACAGGCTAAAAAATTGGATAAATGAAAATAATAAAATTTCACGATACCAAGCCGGGTTCAGGGAAGGCTTCAGGACGGCGGACAATCTATTTGTCCTGAGAACTGCAATTAACAGATGTTTGAGTGTCAAACGAGGCAGGTTACACTGTACTTTTATAGATCTGAAAAAAGCATTTGACTCTGTTGAACGCAATGCCCTATGGCAGAAATTATGGCAACTAGGAGTATCGGGAACTATGATTAGGGCGCTAATGGGAATTTATAAAAAAGTGGAGTTCTGTGTTAAATATGGGAGGGACCAAGTTTCAGAAAATATAAAGGCAGTTAAGGGTGTAAAACAGGGATGCGTATTGTCACCACTGTTATTTAACTTATTTATAGACGATGTAGCTTTGATGCTGGAAGTAGAGGGGATCGATGCTCCAACGGTGGGTGAGCGAAGCATTCCTGTTCTAATGTATGCAGATGACTTATGCCTCTTTCCACAAAAATAGATGGCATGCAGAAGGGTTTAGATTTACTATCGACATACTGTACGACTTGGGGACTTACTGTTAACGTTAGCAAAACGAAAGCCATGACTTTTAAGAACGGGTCGGTATACAGCGGGAGGGAGAGGTGGACATACCGTGGTGAGAATTTAGAAAATGTTAAAAACTTTGTCTACTTGGGGATGACTTTGACAATGAATGGAAAATGGACGAGACACATCGAAAATGCAACAATGAGAGCTAGGTGCCGGACAAGCGAAATGCTTAATAATATGTCAAAATTGCGAAACATACCGATGCGTACACTAGAACAGGTTTATTCTTCGACTGTGAGAGCGATCATGCTGTATGGCTCAGAATTATGGGGTTGGGAACGAACGGGGACACTAGATAAAATTCAACCTATGTTTCTTAAGAAAGCGATGAGATTAGCAACGGGGACTTCAAATTGTGGCATACTGAAGGAATTCGGTACATTTTCGGACACAATAAGGGGCAAAATTATGGCTATTAAGTATTGGTTGGACATAATAAACGGGAATCAGGACTCGCTTAGAGCAGAGTGTTACAATGAACAGAAAAGGCAGTGTGTTTCGGGAGATTGGGTAATCGTGTTGTAGAAAGAGGGATTGATGGGCATAAGGATGGGTTGGGTATGGGAGAGGAGTACGCGGAATAATAGAAATGTTTGGAGGACAGTTAAGAAGAGACTAATCGATATAGACAGACAGTATATAGAAGCAGAGTGTAACCAGAAAATATCGCTCACCTTGCAGACGGAACTGAAACTTTCGTGGGGAAGGGAGAAATATATTGACTCTTTGGATGGGGATGATAGAAGTGCTATTGCATGGTTTCATTTGAGGGGATCGATGGCCCATAATTTAACACATGATGAAGGCATTAAACTATGCCCACTATGCGATGACCATGGAAACTGGCAGCATATTATAGCATTCTGTAGAGAGACAGAACAACTTAGATTACAGAAGCTGCCGGAGAGATTTCTCAGGTCGGATCGAGGGAGAGTGGCGTGTTGGGATCTTTTAGGACGGATCGAGAGTGAATTAAAAACATGCAAATTTTTGGGTACAGTAAGAAAATTGAGATATAACAAAATTGTAGATTTAGGATATATGTATTAACAATAAGAAGAACCTCAATATGGTCTTTGTTTTCGATCTTTAATCATGTTATATAATAAGTAGGTCTGATAAGTTGAATAGTCTGATAGTGCATTTAATGTCTGCAGGGACGGGGGGGAGGGGGGTATGAGCGTGCGGTGTGTATATGTGTGGGGGTGTGTGGGTGTATGTGTGTGTGTGGTGTTTTTTTTCTAATTTGTTTTCTAGCATTTTTTTTTAAATATTAATGTACGGAATGTGGATGAATGTAGATATGTATTATTGTGATTTAGTGTAGACATAGATTTTACATATATGTAGCCTGTTATTGTTTTTTTTGATACAGGTGTATTTGTAGGTATTTGTTTATATTATTAGGTTTATTTTTTATTCATGGAAAAATAATGCACGTACGGCCAAGCAGGCCCGTGCGCAATGTAAATGCATATGTATTTTCTTTATTCTGAAAAAAAGGCAATAAATTCCATATATGTATATATATATATATATATATATATATGGTATGATAAGAAAAATAAATGCCTGGACGGGATTCGAACCCGGATCTCTGAGTCTGTACCTCAGCGTGATATCCATTACACTACCAGGCGAATCCAATTCAAACACATTTTTTCTTATATATGTATTATACTCTCCATTATTACTAGATGTCGCGAGAACACTGTCTTCACTGCCATCTAGTAGCTGACTATATCAAGTAAGCAAATTAAAGAGAATATTTATTTTTCTTATCATACCATATTAAGCTTGCATTGCTCAATGTTAAAGATTTAATTATAACATCGATAAAGCGTCACTGCTATAAAGTAAAAAATAAATATTCTCTTTAATTTGCTTACTTGATATAGTCAGCTACTAGATGGCAGTGAAGACAGTGTTCTCGCGACATCTAGTAATAATGGAGAGTATAATACATATATAAGAAAAATGTGTTTGAATTGGATTCGCCTGGTAGTGTAATGGATATCACGCTGAGGTACAGACTCAGAGATCCGGGTTCGAATCCCGTCCAGGCATTTATTTTTCTTATCATACCATATATATATATATATATATATATATATAGTATAAGTAGATAACATGGTTTCCCAAAGTGTGCTTATATTGAAGATAAACCACATTAACGCCGTCTATCCGCCTAGGGCGGGAATCGAATCACTTAAAGTGCAGTGTGGTCATTTGAACACACACACACACACACACACAAACACAGTTATTGTAACCTTGAAGCTCATAATACATTATACTAGGTTATGTAATTTGCGGTTCGCAACTTAGAAACGAAATCTAGTATAACTTTTCCTATTTGTCTGACCGAAAATAGCCCTGAAACGACATGGCTCGGTAGCGTTATTATGGAAACTGACTGACAAGGAAATTGTCAATCATTACATGTCTAAACTTACTAGAGAAGCGTTATGATGCAACAAGGCCGTAACCAAAAAAATATCTGCCCTTTTAAATTACAAGACACAGAAATCGAAGTCAGAATCCAGCAATGGCAACCCACTGTACGGAGAGATGCACATCCCTGCATGAGTTTAGAGCGGAGTGAAGTGAGGCGGGACGCGATGTGGGCTGCGGGTAGTGAGGGTTATCCAGTCTGCCAATACAGCAGTTGTATTATTTCCCTATAGTTTAAATGAGAGATTTGTCGCCGGAATTTAGTGCCTTGCACTTAAAAAGGCAGATTTTTTTTTTTTGTTCACGGCTTGTACATCGCACGGTCGTTGCGTCTACAAAAACCGGCCATGTGCAGTATTTTACGAAAATGAGTTATTTACACCTAAAGGAGCAATAAACAGACTAGAATCGTTCCTCAAAATCGTGTATGTGAATATTTCAAGGTTGAGCTTGTACAGACGATTAAGAAAAGTTGGCCATGTGCTGCTACTGGAAACTATTCCTGTCAGATCAGCTATGTGATTCAGGCCAGGAAAGTGACACACATAGCCGACTTGACTTATTTATGTTGCTCTTTTTATGCACATAGCTGATTATGCACAATCTTTTAAATCTTTATGATATTGCTGTACAATGAAAGAAAACATTTTTTTCACGAAGTTCAAAATCAATACACAATTGACAAATTTCATCATATATTTCTTAAAGTATTACAAATTACTAATAACTACACCAACACTGAATACATTATACTGTTATTATTTAAAATAAAATTATTTTCCATAGCAGTGCTAATACATAACTTAATATTAGTATATACATGAAAATGTATTATACTGTTCCAAATCGGTTCTCCGGGCGGGGACTACTTCAGGGAACCCATGCCAAAGGACAGGTGAATGGAGAAGACTACACAACAATGAACTAAATTGTCTTTATAGGAAGCCAGATACAATAAGAACAGTTAAGTCTCGTAGACTGCGATGGGCAGGACATGTTGCACGTTTGGAGAATGAAAGACGTGCATGGAAGCTTCTTATAGGAAAACCAGAGGGAAAATGCCTAGTTGGTAGACCAAGAATGAGGTGGGAGAATAACACTAACTTTGATTTGAAGGAAGTGGATTATACAGGGAATAATTGGAAAGCATAAGCTCAGGGTAGCGATGTATGAACAGCTTTATGTCCTCGCGGCCATGAACCTACGGGTTCGATAGTGCCAGTGAGTAAGTAAGTTCGAAAAACTACAGTTCACTGATATTTTAGATAATCACAGAAAAAATGGTTTTACTTGTTCATAAACAATTTCAAGAAATTTTGTTTTGTCTACTTTTAGAGGTTCGTGATACAGATTTTGAGGATCAGTCTCATTTATTCTCTGTCTTCGTTTTGGAAGTGGCTGCAATTCATCCTGGTGGTTGACTTTGTAGGACACCACCCCTTCTTTGTAGAGTAGGGCTCTTATGTAGGTAAAGGCAGGATCATCTGTTTTCTTTCGTGGTCTTATAGATGTAAAATTATGTGGAAGGGCTACAAAATGTTTAAAAATAAATTATACAAATGGTTCATTACATATGGATGGGGGCCTTTCTTCTTGTTTCTTGCTTCCTCCCATCCTACTGGCATAGTGTGCTGGGGTGTATATTGGTGGGTTAAACAGCCACTCTAATGTTTAATGGACACTATCAACTTCCATCATTGTGTGTCCCTTCTCCAGGATGATTTGTTCAATTTGAATTTCAAAATTTCGTGATGCGTCAGCCAAAGCACTTGCCAAGGGTTTATTTTTGTTCTGGTATGGACAACCATCGGATATCAGAATAATCTTTTCGTATGTGGAGTGTTTCTCTATGAAATCAACAATGCAGGTTGTGAATTCGTTGACTGTTACTCTTCCTTCTCACTTGTGCCACACATATAGATATGTATATTTTGTATTACAAATGTAAATTGTAAAATTGTTCACTTGTAATTGTAGACTATAGTATTGTTTAAAAACCATTAACTTTAGGCACAATGGAACACTTTGGACGTCCATTGTAGCCACAAGGACACTATCAGATGCTGAAGAAATTGCTTCTCCTTTGCCTGACGTGCATATTTTTTCTTCTGGATATGCATGTTGCAATCTTATTCTTTAAGGTTATTTTCTTTGTATGCAATGCAGCTGTCACACAGGTCTTTCCTAGGTTTGTAGATGGAGATTTGCTGTGTTTCTAAAATTTCACTTTTTTTCTCTCCACAGATTCATTTCCTGTTTCCTCGCACCATTTCTTATAAATATGATGCATGTGATTATTCCGATTGAGGGTCTTTCCACTTTTCAGCGGTTGCCCTTTTACCAGCCGGCTGCTGGCCCTTCACATCCACATGTGTCAATCACAGAGGTAGATGATCAACAGCCAGTGTAGGGATGACATGTGGTTAGCATGTCGAGTCCCCCAGCCGTTATAGCTGGTTCCTCAACCTGGAGCCGCTACTTATCGTAGCTACCCAATTTCCTCACGATGCTGGGTGGGCACCGGTCCCATACTGGCCGAAATACCATGAGAAAATTTCTTCCCCCATAGAGACTCGAACCAGCGCAAGTCCCGTAGCTCTGCGCCAAGGCGTCCTACCTTAACCGCTCGGCTACGGTGCGGGACATGCATGTGATTATAAGATCTAAATTCGTAATCAATATACACGTGAATTACTTGCTCTGCAGTAATGACAGGGAACTTTCGGGATCAACTCCATCTATTTTCAGAGTCTGAATTTAACAATTTCCGCTTTTTTTAATGACTATCCTAATATTTTCCTCTTCCCGTTCTCCATAATCTCGATTTCGGATTCTTCACTGCTGTTGACTTCATCATTGTTTATTGTTTCACTGAAATATTTGATCCAGTTGTTAAAAACAGTCTTTTTTTTAGTCCTGTGGTAGACATAAAAAAAATCACGACAGACTCTAATTTTGTATCCATTTTCTAATGGTAGATAACATTCATAACGATACTGCTTGATAGAATTCTTCTTGTAATAACTGACCGAAAGTTCACTAAGTCCATTAATATACACTTTTTTCTCTCCCAACGTATTAAAATTCCAAACAGTTTTATGCACCATTTTTCGTACATTTTCATCACCTTTATGACACATAAAATTGTTTTCACCTGATTTTCCTTCCTTGTGTGAGCATGCCTTTGGTAGAAGTTTCCTCTCCTGACGTTCTGTAATTTTGTAAGCATTGCCATCTTTTTTTCGCCCTTTATATTTCTTCCCATGCATTCTTAGCTCTCTATTTTCTGCTCTGGTATATGTTTTATTTCCAAAATCACTGTCAGTTTCTTTGTTTACATGTTTACTAGGGACATCCATATTAATCTCATTGTTAAAGTGTTCGATGCCCGTATGATTTTCTGCTATAGCTGGTAATGAATTTGGGGCCTCAGTTGGTTCACAAACTCTTCTATTACACCACTTGAAGAAATAACGTGAACGTTATGAAACTACGCCGACCGATTTTGTCTTAACTTGCATTGAAGAAGTCGTAGTACATTTCATATCTGATATCCAATTAACCTTGGTAAGAACCCTTGCATAATAAATGAATAATAATTAAACTTCAATAAATGTCTTGTCAGTAAATGTTAAATTTTTATTCTAATTAAACTCACAAACATAAGCATACTGAATTACTACATTTTAAATAACATTGATTTCGCATCTACAAAATTGTCTATGTGTAAAATAGGCGCAATTCTAATAGACTCTGTGAAGTGTCTAAAATTATTTCCTTTTACTTTATTTGTTTGGTTTGAATTGTATTGCTATAACTTTCTGTGCAGTGTTGCTGAAAATATAAGAAATAAAATGGCATATCGACTCAAGTGGTAAATAGAAAAATAATAATTTAGGAATCTTTTTTGTTCCTCCTGTAGAATTACTTTCCCTTCACATAGCCAGTTTTACAGTCGCAACGACGACACGCTTCTCTGTAAGAAATTTCAAGTTAGGTTTCGACATGCAATGGTTGACAGTTCCCTTGTGAATAAGGTAGAAGGGTACAACGCTGTTTTAGTCAAAAGCCAGGGATAGTTATATATATATATATATATATATATATGGTATGATAAGAAAAATAAATGCCTGGACGGGATTCGAACCCGGATCTATATATATATATATATATATATATATATATATAGTGCCCGGAATCTTATTTCACTTCAAGAGAGTTATGTTAGTCAAATTTTAGGTCACAGACGCCACTGCGTTACACGAATGTCAGCGCCATAAATATTGCTAACGTATTTTAATCGAAGTAATTTATGTGAATGTAGTTACTTCCACAGGTCTACATCGCTTTGTAGTTTGTGACGTCACGCAGAGGATGAATGACTTCTCAATCTCCACGGATCTACGATTTTATAGGAAACTGTAACTTTGTAAGGAGAAGGAATGTATTATATAAAGTAGGAAATGGTCTCTATGGCCGTTATATGACGTCTATAAATAACATTTCATTGGAGAGTTTGTAAGAACACGGATATTACAAATTCCTCGTATTATAACATATTCAGTAACCAAGAGCTTGCACTAAAATTATATTTCAAATCATATTATATGTATTTTTGCATTAGTGGAAGTTCGGGTAATGTGGACCCTTCTGTTTGAGTGGGCCCTGTCAATATATTATTTAATTGCTGCCCTGGAACAGAACATATTTTGATTTCTTCCCCTCATCAACTTTCACGTGTTCAAGGCCAGTTTATTTTATTATTTGTGCGAAGAAGGATTTATTTTTTATATATTTATGAAAACGACCATTTAAAGTTTTTCAAACTAAGAATCAATTCTTAATTTCTGCTATTGAATAATACAACCCCCCCAGGAGCTATCACCTTGACGTGGTGGGGGGGCTTAGTACCCGATGAACCAGACGACTCTACTGGGGAAGATTGACTTAGGTTAATCTTGCTGGTGGGTAAGAGGCGAGGGGAACTAAGTATAGCTCACAACGAAGGAATGGCGTCTGTATCCATATTGGGCGGCCACATCTTTGTCAAGTCTTCAACGGTCAACAGGGCGACAAGGAATAGCACAGCTAAACTTGTAGGGCTTGAAGAGCGGAAGAAGCAGCCCTCTCTTGGGGGGTAGATACCCAGAGGAGCATGTTTGGAGGCTCAGAGAAAGCAGCCCTTCCACCATCCTTGTCCTGCGAAGCGCTCGTAACGCTTCCAGGAGACATTTATCTTACTGAGAAGCTTCATGGAAATCAGCCGGATTGTCATAAAAGGAACCGACCCAAGCAAGATAAAAGGATACGATTTGGAATAAAGGACATTTTGAAATTAGGAAATTGGAACGTAAGGGGAATAAATACAAAAGAAGAAGAATTAGAAAGAGAATTAAAGAAAAAAGAAATAAATATAGCAACAATAACAGAAACAAAAAAGAAATTAAAAGGAACAAAGGACTTAAAACACTATACTATGTTGTATAGCGGAGTAGAACAGACAACAAGAGCGCAGTGTGGAGTAGCAATTTTAATAGATGAAAAATGGAAGAACAAATTGAATAGCTATGAGTTGATAAATGAAAGAATCCTGATAGCCAGATTTAAAATTGAAAGAGGATATATGATGATAATTGCTGTGTATGCCCCAGAGGAAGGTAAGAAAGAAGAAACAAAAAAAAATTATAAAACATTACAAACATTAGTTGATAAATATACAAAAGATCATCATTTAATAATAAGTGGAGACTTAAATGTCAGAGTAGGCAATGTCCCTATACCTAATGTAATAGGAAATAATGGAGAAATAACAATAAATGATAATGAACAGGATTTGAGACAGTTTTCAGCCTATAATCAATTAAAAATAATGAATACCTATTTCCGAAAAAAGGATATGCATAAATATAGCCTACAAGAAGTGGATATAACTCAAGATCAATAATTGACTATTTAATCGTAAACAACAAGCTAGGAGCCTTGGTAAAAGATGTGAGAGTACATAGAGGCAGCGATATATACTCTGATCACTATTTCGTGATAAGCAAAATAAACATAATAGCTAAATGGCGGAAAAATAACATAAAGGACAAAAGAAACCAAGAAGAAGTATATAAAGTATATTTATTACAAGATCAAAGTATTAGACAACATTATGAAAGCAGAATGAATAAATATATATCAGAGATAGCGACGTCAGAAGATATAAATATTGAATGGGAAAATATATCAAATGTAATACATAAAACAGCAAATGAGATATTAGGAAAGAAAAATAGAATAAGAAATAGGAAGGGCTTGAGAACTTGGAATGCGAATATACAAAATGCAGTGAATGAAAAACAAAAAGCATATCATACATACTTACGACTGAAAACAGAAGAATCTTACGAAGAATATAAAACGAAAAGGAGAATTGCTAAAGCATTATAAGAAAAGCCCATCAGGAGTCATGGGATAAATTTATAAGCTCAGTAGAACATGATATGTATGGAAGACAAGAAATAGGTTATAAATTAGTGAAACATCTAAATCAGACTGAGAAAGATTCTGCCAGATTGAATATAATCCCAGAACAAGAATGGATCCAACATTATGAAAAACTTTGGAAAAAGGAGGAAATTGAAGGAAAAGAGAACAATGAGGAAGAAATAAAAGTGGAAAATATTGATGTAATAGACATAAATGAATTAGAAATGGCTTTGAAAACCACTAAGAATAGGAAAGCAACAGGATTAGATAATATAAATATGGAATTAATCAAATATAGTGGAATATTGTGTAAACTACGAATACTTCATCTAATTAATATATGTTGGCAGACCTATGGGATTCCAACCACTTGGAAAACAGCAATTGTGAAGAATATATTCAAAAGAGGAGACCGAAGAAATTGCGAGAATTACAGAGGGATTAGCTTAATGAATACTGGCTACAAGATATATACGAAAATAATAAATAATAGATTGAGAAACATAACAGAAGTAATAATAAGTGAAAATCAAAGTGGATTCAGAAAGGGAAGGTCATGTATAGACAATGTCTTTACACTGAAACAACTCATAGAAAAGAGAAGAGAACATAACTTAGAAACTCACATAGGATTTATAGATTTGGATAAGGCCTTCGATCGAGTAAACAGACAAAAATTATGGGAAATATTACGAATGAAAGGATACCCGCTGTGCCTTGTTGAAACAATAAAGAAATTATATGAAGACACAAATGTAATTATAGATACCGGATTCAAAAGAACAGATGCAATCAAAACAAATACTGGATTACGACAAGGATGTAGTTTATCACCCACTTTGTTTAATATATATATAGACGATATTTTAAATAAATGGAAAGTTTTAGTAAATCCAGGAATAAGAATGGATAATAAAGTGTGCATAAATAATCTTCTATTTGCTGACGATGTAATCATAATACAGAAAAATGAAGACGACTTACAGAAATCAATGCATGCATTAAATGAAATATGTAAATTATACGATCTAAAGATTTCTGTAAGGAAAACGAAGACCATGGCTTTTAGAGGAAGAGATCCAGTGAGATCCAAAATTATTTTAGAAAATCAAAGTATAGAACAGGTGTCTAGTTTCAAATATTTGGGCTGTGATGTTGGCTACAATGTGGAAAGAGATATTGACTCCAAAATAAATAAATTTCAGACGGTGTGTGGAACAATACAGAGAACATTCAAAAATAAAATTAGAAAAGAAACCAAGATAAAAATGTATAATGTTATGGCGGTTCCCACAATATTGTATGGATGTGAAACTTGGGCTCCAGTGAAAAGACAGAAGGATAGAATACAGACGGCAGAGATGCGGTTCCTAAGACAAGTAAAAGGATGTACAAGACTTGATAGAATAAGAAATGAGGATATAAGAAAAGAATTGAAAGTACAGCCTTTATTGGATAAAGTCACGAATTACAGACAGAAATGGATTGATCACATGGATGGAATGAGTAAGGAGAGATATCCATTGTTAGCCAGGAACTATCAAGCAAGAGGAAGGCGTGATGTTGGAAGACCTAGAAGACGTTGGGCTGATGCAATATGAAGTCGGAACGGGCAATTGCCTAATCCCTGGAGTGATGATGATGATGATGATGATGATGAATAATACAAATGTTGAAAAAACTCTTAAATATATTATATTATGTAGATGTTGTTTTAATATAATGACGGGTTTGGTTTGATATTACGTAACATGGTTGCTCTATAAAATAATTTAAGATAAGAAAGGAATTTGGTTAATGTAGACGAGGCGGTTAAAATTGTCCTGGGTCCACTTTACACGAATACGTATATTTTATCAATAAGGGTACTCTATGTAAAAGCATACACTTAATTAATTTTATTTAATATCCTTTTAATTTTACCTAAACCCAAGGACCATCATTGTCTGAAGATGAATGACGTGTGATTATACGATAATTTTTCAAAGCATTAAATAAATATCAACGCTTTTTAATTACGATCAGTCCTAAGTACATTCAGGTTAATTTGTGCCTGTCTGTATATATTAACAGAGTACATAAACTTAAAATATGTTTAAAGGCTAGGATGAACTCTGGGGTGCACTTTACCCGTAATGTGGAGGTTAAAGTGGACCTTTCTTGTAATGTAAAAAGTTTATAAATTATGAAGAAGTTTCCATATGTGAACAAAATAACAATGTTCTTTCATAGTTATGACGCTAATGATAATCACCGTAATTAAACAGAATTCAAATCCCTTAATTAAAGGAAGAAAAACAACAAATTCAAAATAGGGGTCCAATTACCCGAAGATCCTCTATATTAATTTTTAACAAAGTTCTTTCAAATAATTAATTGTAATTTGTACGCATTTATCAAGGCACATTACAACGTAGTTGGCTGAGGTAATAACTAATGCTATATGCCCGAAGGTCAGAGTCCCTCTGTGATCAAGATTTTTAAACTGACATGAACCTTCCGGAGATTCTATATCCCTGGGGTTAACTCAGCCTCTTACAGAAATGAATACGTGCCAATCGTTCTATATAGAGATGTTGGAACCTTAATATCCTACTACCCAAGGGGCTCCTATGACTTGTAATGGGAACACAAATTAAACACTTGTGAATTCAGAAATTAACGTAAATACTTCCTCTACATCTCAATTGCTTCCAATCTTTGTTCTTATCTTTTAGTGATCGTCCAACATTCTGATCCTTACATCAATAAAGGAACAGCCCCATTACTTTATAAAATATAATTTTTGTTCCTTTTCTTGTTTTAACTAACTCTAACTCACTGGCACTATCGAACCCGAAGGTTCATGGCCACGCGGACATAAGCTCTCCATACATCCCTATCAAAAGGTAATGTTTTCCAATCATCCCCTGTATAATCTACTTCCCTCAAATCATAGTTAATGTTATTCTCCCACCTCATTCTTGGTCTACCAACTAGGCGTTTTCCCTCTGGTTTTCCTACAAGAAGCTTCCATGCTCGTCTATCATTCACCATTCGTACCACATGTCCTGCCCAACACAGTCTACGAGATTTAACTATTCTCATTATATCTGGCTTCCTATAAAGACCATGTAGTTCACTGTTATGCAGTCTTCTCCATTCACCTGTATGTTTATCTCTCTTTGGTCCAAACTTTTTCCTAAGACCTTTATTCTCAAATACTCTCAGGGTCGAATGTTTGAACGCATTAGACAGTAAAAGGCGTTCTCTGCTGAGAAAGTTTTATCCAAATACATTTTGCTTACTCAGAAATCTATTCATGCGATAATAATTGTAAGCTACCTGACGAGGTACCTTAAGATCATAGCTCAAGATAGAAACTTATCGTGAAAATCCCGAAGGGAACCGATGGTAACCGATGTAGTTTGAAACCTTTGCAGCTTTATTCAAGATGTCGGACCTTGAAGACTTCCATTATGTTTTCGGTATACGCGGAGAAGAGGAATTTGATAGAGTCTACCAAAGAATTCAACTGGAAGAACAGGAGAATCGGCGTAATTTGCGCGACGCAGACGTCGTTGTATACGGTATTATTTGCGGGACGCAAGCGTAAATGCGTTCCTCTATAGCAGACGAAAATAACAGAAGTGGTTTTATCGCTGAGAATTCTGGGTAATTCGTTGCCAATATTACGAAAACGTCAACTTTCAAGCATGACCGGTAAGTCGGCCGTTAATTCGATCTCAGAAATTGCTCACGGTGAATCAGCTCACCAGTGATTGGAAGTAATTTGAGTAGAGACTAATGTATTTGCATACGACCCGTAATCACCTTTCCTCCCTTAAAGTAAGAGTCCACGTTTCGCATCCATATAATATAACTGGTAGAACAATAGTTATATATATTTTCAGTTTAACGTTTTTTGAAAAGAGTTGGGACATCAAGAGTCTCTTATAATGCATAATGGCATGCATTTCCAGAATTGAGCCTATGTTTAATTTCTTTGTGCATCTCATTCCTATTTGTGATTATTGTTCCTAGGTATTTGAATTCTGCCACCTCCTCAAAATTTCCCTCATTTGTAATTAGTATTATTAGGAGTTATTAAATTTATTTATTTTATCATTCATATCTTCAATTTTAACATACCGGTATGATACATTTACACCTAGATATTTAAAAATATTCACTTGCTCTAAAATGTTATCAATTACTATTTTTACTCTTAAAGGTATCATGTCCTTTAAATGTACGATATACAATATAAGAAAGAAACTAAATATTTCCAAACTTGCAGATCGAACAATTCTGAACAATTCAAAGAATTGTAGCTTTCACGAAACCGTAACGAGCTAACAGGCTTAATCATTGGATGAAGAAGAAGAAGACTTCCTCTACAACACAGTGTAAAGCGCTTTCAGGTACCATAAATACATTTTGTTTCATAGTTGTTTATTACCTTTATAGCGATTAAGCTCCTTGCCTCTGGTCACGAGGGTCGCGGGTTCGACTCGGTCTGGGTCGATGGGTTTTTTATGATTGAAAAATCCAAGGAGCAAGTCCTCTGGCAGGGACTCTAAGCCATGGGTCCCTATTCTGAAGATTTTCAGGCTATTAAAAGATCCTTAAACCCGAATAAAAATGTGTCTAAGAAAAAATTATCGATCTCAACATCCTAGTACTACCTTATTTGCCTGCTAGATGTCTCATTTACTCGGTAGGCCTATGATGACGGCATACCATTCCTGATATTTATGGGTAAATAAGGTAACTATGCTAACTTGGTCTAATAATTCCTAACAAAGGAGAGGTTATGGCTCAATATTGGGCAACATTATTACACATAGATAGAAGACTAATTTTATAGCAGTCCTCTATATCATAATTAGAATTAATAGTTGTGAAAAATATACTTCATATTTAAAATCTAGGAAGAGGAAGAGAAGTTAGGCCGAGAAGTACACAGAATGTACTGAAAAAAAAAAACTTCAATATTAATAAAGGAGATAGTATTTGACAAAATAAAAGAAGTTCCTCTATCCATGGTATTTAAACAGTGTCAGTTATAGTATTACCCTCTTACTAATAAACGATATATAACTTTTATACAAGGTTTATACACATTACAGTTGAAAATTCTTACTAATAAACACTGTATTAGCTGCTCAGTGTGTAAGAGATGTACAACTTTACATGGGAATCGTTATACATGCCTCCAGCCTTGTTTAAGGATTGTATAACTAGAAAAAATGTCGGACTTTCATATCAACTGATTGTTTTCTTATGATATTGATGAATATTTCCTTAAATTTAACGCAAAATGCAAAACTTTAACGACTGTTTGATGGATGCACAGGACATAAATAATATTTATAAAGCTCTGGGTAGGAAAATAAAGACATCATAAAATGCCTTTTGTTACACTCATTCTCGATTAGGCCTAATAATATTTTAAAGTTGAACGTTGATTCACAAAAGAATATGTTCTACAATAGTTGCTGTAGACAAGATTAACCTGAATGTAGTTTAAATGCTTGATAATATTATTTTAACAAGACGTTCTTGCATCATTAATACGTAATACACATACCGATATAAAAATGTATTTAATTATAGAGGTACTATTATTGCAGCAAGTTGTATGTTAGCTTGATAGTCTTGTGGTTAGAGCTTCTGACTACGGTCCGTGAGGTCGTAGGTTCGATTCCCGATCGGACCGCAATTTTTTTTTTTTCGCTTAAAGCGTTATTCTGTTGTCGGTAACATTTCCTACTATTTTGAACGTTTTCTAACGCATCTTAAAATACTGCATATAATTCATAAGTAATGGGAAAAACTTATTAGCTTCCAAGAATTGTTCGAAATTCTTGACGTTAGATGGCAGCACATTATCTGTGAAACTAATTCTACGATATATTTGACGTAGCTTGAAGGAAAATGTATATAAACTAAAACACACTTATTTTTTCCGTACCTCCCCAATTAGGGAATATCTCTCTATTCTTGTCCATACTCATTTCTTACACAATTATTTACTAGTTGATGTCGTTTTCTTTCTGTTACAAACTGCGCGTAATATGTTCTGACGTCATAATGATGACGAATATGTGACGTATTGTGTGTAACAGTTGTATTGTTATATAGCTCCTGCACAACGTTTATTAGTAAGGAAATTACACATGACCTACATAAGGCTTACACATTGAATAACTAAACAACTGCTGAAAGCCAATATAAGAGATTTTTATTAGTAAGACCGTTATTGTCCACCGCTATTGTCCCGATGTAGCGTGCTGCCTTGTCACGCAGCGGGCCCGGGTTGGATCCCCGGTCGGGGCAGTTTTTCTGGGTGAGGTTTTTATCGGGATTTTTTCTGACCTGTAAGACAAATGTCAGGAAAACGTTAAGGCCCAAATGGTCCCCGAAATCATATGGCCATCATCATCATCATCATCATCCTTCACCGGTGTGGAAAGCAACGGGGAAGCTACCACACCTACAATTTCCTAATAAAGCTGCAAGCATAGTATGAAAATGCTATGATTGCAGTGAAAGACCTGCCTTCGGGCAGAATTACTATGGATGGATATATATATATATGTATATATATATATATATATATGTGTGTGTGTGTGTGTGTGTGTGTGTGGTGTGTGTTTAACTCTCTAACTTACTAACTAACTAAACTAACTCACTCACTGGCTCTCTCGAAATCCTAGGTTCATGCCCGCGCGTATATAAGCTCTCTATACATCCCCATTTGTCCACCGCTGTGGTCTCGAGGTAGCGTGCTGCCTTGTCACGCAGCGGGCCCGGGTTGGATCCCCGGTCGGGGCAGTTTTTCTGGGTGAGGTTTTTATCGGGGTTTTTCCTCACCTGTAAGACAAATGTCAGGAAAACTTTAAGGCCCAAACGGTCCCCGAAATCATATGGCCATCATCATCATCATCCTTATCATTATCATCATCATCATCATCCTTCACCGGTGCGGAAAGCAACGGGAAGCTACCACACCTACGTACAATTCCCTAGTAAAGCTGCAAGCATAGCATGAAAATGCTATGATTGCAGTGAAGGACCTGCCTTCGGGCAGAATTACTAAATAAAACATCCCCATTTAGAGCTGATGTTTTCCAATCATTTCCTGCATTATCTACTTTCCTCAAATCATGGTTAATGTTATACTATTACCTCATTCTTGGTCTACCAACTCGGCGTTTTCCCTCTGGTCTCCTTGAAGAAGAAGTATCTGTGCCCCTTTTTCTTTCCCCATTCGTGTCACATGGCTTACCCATCACAGTCTACGATATTTAATCATTCTTATTATACTGTATATGGTTTCCTATACAGATCTTGTAGCTCACTGTTACGTAGTCTTCTCCATTCGGCTCTCTGTCCATCTCCCTTTGGACCTAAAGTTTTCCAAGTGGCCGCTATTTTGGTTTTATCATAATCAAACTTAGCATGTAGCAATCAATTAAATAAGTAAGGTCGAGTTCGTTAACCAGCCAAGTCGGATTGTAAGGAGTAGGTGTTCACCGGAAACGAAAATTAATAATTCTCTAGTGGTCGCAATTATCGAATTGTTGCAACGAGATACAGCAAATACTACTGAAATAAAACGAGGAAAATATTCTAAGAAGCCAATTAAAATTCTGCAATTAGAAGTGAGGGTTTGCCTGAAAACCGAAATAAAATATTCGCTCCTAGTTACGGCCATATTTGCTTCATCACATACGATTTAATGAATCCTTAATTTGACAATGTATCATATCCTATAAGATAAATTGGTATAATTTATCCGATACTTAAATAAAGTAATGCAAATGACTCTCTAGATATTATTTAAATTTGTGTCAAATTTTACAATAATATGTATTAAGAAAAAAGCGCTCATGCAGGAACAGCGTAAACGAAGCAAATTTATCAGCAAATCAATTTTATGGTCCGATTTTGTGATTTACGGAATGTATCTTTCTTTCGCTATCCCTTAATTAGGAGAAACTAATATCTTAAGCAATTTATTTAAATGAGTCGAACTGTAACAAAAGAAAACCATTCATGATCTAAGTTATTACCTATTGCATGATGAATCTAATGAAAGGGAAATAATCTTCTCGTAAGAGGAAGTACCAAGATAATGAAATAATTCTGGAGCAAAAAGAGAATTTCAAAAGACAGGAAAATGACAATATCGTAGAGGGTGGATAAAATTCACAAAAATAATGAAGACAAATTTACTAAAAACAATTGAAAAATTAATTAATATCCAACCTATATAATATTTAAAATTGTTTGTAAAATAAATAGTTGTTTATGCATACTTTTTTTATCCACGTGTAGCAATATATGCCACTTTTCCAGGCGGAAAGTATATACATAGACTGCTTATATGTTTTTAATTATTGTAGATAATATTCAGGTAGTAAATTATTTTCATAAGGGGAAATGAGAGTCATTTTTCTAGTCCAACCCCTCAATTACCTTTGATATTGAAATTTTAATAACTTATATAAAGAATAAATTATAGTAATAGTTGCATATGGCTTCCATAAAATTTGTTTAAAAACGAATAAGCAAGAAGATTGAAACAAAATAGTAAGAAAGTAGAACAGTTGTCCCAAAGGCTCCTCTCATAACGACACTAAATATTTATCAACTTCTCTATTAATAACATTTAATATAAAATGACAACTTTTATTTGCATTATAAATTATATCTTAGTTTTCAAACACTAATAAACTTATTCCATTCCATTAAGGCAGTTAGTTAACCTCTCATCTTATAGATATTTATAAGTGTCATACGCCACCCGGGCCTTACTTTGGCTCGATCTGTCGGGAGAGAGATTTTGACTATGGATCAAACACATACTTTTATGTCCACACAAGGACATGGAGGACCTCCCGCGAATGAGTGATCAGCTCAATGTCGGTCCTACTCTGAAATAACACAACATTAAAACGAAACACCCATTCAAACACACACATTCATAATAAACATTGCGAATATGATAATGGTGATTCTGATGGCCAGATAATAATCGGGAACAGTTTGGACCTTAAAGTTTCCTATTTGTTTTCCTTATAAGTGAGAAAAAAACCGAAAAAAAATCAGTCAAAAAACTTGTTCTGACTGGTGATCGGACCCGAGCATACTGCGTACGGGACAGTGACGTTATCTCGAGACCGCAGGAGAGACTAATATACATATAAAATATATAATTTTTTTTAAACAGATGCTCTAATATCAGCTGACATATCGGGTTTAATTTTTATTGATAGAACAAAATGGGGAATATAATGAAAATAATTTTAGTAATTCCATTCCGATTCAGCGTTTGCCTTTACGACTTAAGGAAAACCTCATTCAGGTTGGTCGTCACCGAAGTTTAAACACAGGGTCTCCCGAATACGAGGCTCAAACGCTGCTGCATGAGCCAACTCTCTCGGAATTGGCGTAACCTAATTAATGTAGCCTATAATGTAATTGTACTATTATCTATTGCGTTTTTTTTTTGTTTCTTCTATTTTTATATTATCACTAGACTTGTTGCCCGTGCGACCCACATTTGTAAATAACATTGTATGTATTTTACTTTTAGTCTAATAAAGTTCTACTACTACAATTTACGAGTTTAAAAGACATATTAAAATACAATAATGAATCTAATATTTAGGAAACGCTCGATCTCAAACAGTTTAAAATTTTACACTTTACAGGATACAATAAATACCGAATAATATAGAACCTGTAAAATAAACTAACATGTTTTTGTATTTACGTTTAGAATATTTATTCTGCTTCTACTATTTATACTGGTTCACATTGAGTTTGGAGAAATTAGTATTTCACAGCAAATAAACAACTTCTTCGAGTGCACATTTAGGCAATAAAATTGAAATTTGGAGATATTGCATTTTCCAAATGACCGATTAAATTATTATAAGCTTCTATAATATGGATATGTGGGTTTATAAAATTATAGCTTAAAAAACCTGTTTTCAAAACGAAAATACACTCCTAAACATGGCTAAAAATATACACTAACTCTCTCACTCACTTCATTCACTGGCACTATCGAACTCTTAGGTTCATGGCCGCGCGAACAAAAGCTGTCCATATATTCCTATCCTGGATTTATTTAACATAAATACCTCATATTTAAAATTATTGCAGTATGAATATGTGTGTGAATGGCGTGCTTTGTTTGAATGTTGTGTTGTCCCGGAGGAAGCCCTGACATTGAGCAGGTCACTCATTCGGGAATGCCCTCCATGTCCTCCTGTGGTCAAACAAGTCACTCTCCGACAGGTCGTACCACTATAAGGCTCGGGTGAAATGTGACATGTAAAAAGTATTTATAAGGTGAAAGATTAAACTAAGTTAATGAATTGGGATTAAACAATATGAATTTAATTAAAGTAATTTGCATTTGAATGAGGTAAACGTTGTGATATTTGGTTGCACTAGTTTATCATTATTATCAACATGTACAATGTAAACACTGACCAGTGAAACAACGTGAATTATATTTGCTTTACTGTTACACCGTGTTACATTGCAATGTTACATAAATAACGTTTTGCTGTGGCCATTTATCACAGGTGCTGGCGCACTCTATTTCAACTCGTGCTTCCTATATTTTCTTATTAGCTCTGAAAGAATCTCTTAATCTCATTTACAGAGTTGAAACCTTTTCTCTTACGTCGACGTAGAGTTTCTCCCAGAAAAGTTTCATTACCGAGTGACCTCCACTTACACCACGCTGTGTGGTCTCCAAGTGATGTGAGTAATTATTCTAGTTACAGCTTAATGCAAAAACATCCTCTCTAAATTAAGCCTATATAATACATGGAACGTAGTAGCAAATTTCTGCTATGCTTTGTTGTCAAATGAACTGAAATTTAATTTATAAGTACAGTCCCATTCCGAAAAACAACTCAATGGTACCATAAGCTATTGGATTATGCTGATGAAGTAGTGTTACTACGCGATAGCGAGGAGAAACTAAGGGCCTACACGCAAAAACTATTGAGTAACACTAAGAAATTGGGACTGGAAGTAAACATCAATACAACTAAATATATGATCACACATAGAAAATGGGGAGTTAATGACAAATGAGGGACATTTTGAAGAAGTGATTGAATTTAAATACCTAGGAACAATAATTACAAATAGGAATGAGATGCACTGGCAATTTAAATATGGGATTATTTCTGGAAATACGCGTATATGCTATTATGCATTACAGGGACTCTTGTTGTCCTAACTTGTCTCAAAAGCCGTAAAACTAAAAATTTAATATAAAACTGTTATTCTCCCAGTTATATTATATGGATGTGAAACATGGACTCTTTGTTTAAGGGAGGAGAAAATAATACGAGTATTTGAAAATACATTTCTTAAGAACATTTTTGGACCAAAGGGAGATTAACAGACAGGCGAATGGAGAAAGCTACACGACAGTGAGCTACATGATCTTTATAAACCAAATAAAATAAGAACTCGTGGCACGAATGGGAAATGTAAGATGATCATGGAAATTTATTGTAGGAAAACCAGAAGGAAAACTCACAGTACATAGGCCAAGAATGAAGCGGAATCATAACATTAACCAAGATTTGTGAGAAGCAGATTATACAATCAGATGACTGGAAAATATTAGCTCCGGATAGGGATGTATGGAGAAGTTGTGTCCGCGCGGCCTTGAATCTACGGTTTGATAGTGCCAGTGAGTTAGTGGTTAGATAGTTCCATTCACAAAGTAATTCAACGAAATCATGTTAAATTCTGATTTATTGTTTCATTTTTTAGGAGCTTCATTTTCATGCACTGTATTAGAGCATTCATACTAGTTACAATTTTGTTTTGTTTATTGCTACCAGGTTTTATTACGACATGTCTGGCATTCTCCTGGAATTACCGGAATTGTAACCCACTCTTTAAGTTGGGGCACCTGGTAGGGGAAGTTACGTTATCACGAAGGTATGATAAATGATAAAAAAATCGGGAGGGTTATTAAACTTAAGTGTAATTCCAGAATGTGGGCGACCATAGGAATAATCCCCTTTGTGGAAAAATTCCTGTTGTCTAAGGGGAAATCGAAAGCGGAACCTCATAAACTCTGACCACAAGGCTGACCTTGCGATTGGACAGTTTAAATAAATAAAAGTATGTTAAAATTTAATGTCATTTAAGAAAGTGAGGACATTGGAAGAGTTTTGAAGACGTACACTCCATGTTTTTATTCTCAATATTATCATATTGCTCCATTTGGATTCCAAAACAATACTGTGGAATCGTAAATCTTCTCTATATTGCTCTTATAAGGATTTACGTTGAATCGTGTTAAGTTGGTCTTCCGGGCAGAATGGTTGTGGTCCAATTTTGTTTAAACTAGAGGTTTCGTCTACTATTACGGTAGACATCTTCAGACAGCCGAAGTTAAGAAGTTAACTCAGAGCACGCTGAATCTCCTGAAGGTGTCTACGTCAATCGAGTTTAAACAAAACTGGACCACGGCAATTCAGCCCGGAAGACCAACTTCATAAGATTCAAGACACCGGCCTACAATTCTACATTTATACGTTTTTAAAACCTAAATGAGAAACAATTACTAATTAAATCTTAATAAAAATTCTGATCCAATAATTTATGCAGTTTCTGAATCCTCTTTTTTTAAAATAAAAACAATTAAAAATAATATTTTAGATTTCACCGTTCATTTAATATTGTATTCAATTAACGTATATACACTTACGTAATATTGTCACTCTTCTGTTATATTCTACAAATTATGTAATTCATAGAAGTAAAGGCACTACTCGTATCCGATGTAATGTCATGTCAAGGGATGAGAAAAGTAGTCCCTAATATTGAAGGTCTGAGATGACGACAGACCAGGCCTGTCGCATCGTCACGGCATGGCACGAGTTTGAAGAAATACTGTAATCAATGTTTGGCAGCGAAAAGTGAAAAAACCCGGAAAAAAACCTGACCTCGCCCAGATGTGTTCACCAACAACCCCACATGGAAATGATTTTATTTTATTTAGAAGGTTTCACAATGTTTCAGAACATATTTCTGCAACAAATTAACATCTCTTTCACATGTCTCTCTCTCTCTCATCCCAATCTTCATCGTCCAATCCTTTTTCCCTCATGCTGCTCAAAACACCATCAATCCACGTTATTTTTGGCCATCATCTTCTTCTTCTACCAAGTGACACGCATTCTAGTATTCTTCTTGTCACTCTTGCGTCACTCTTTTTATATGGCCATATCATTTGATTCATTTATTGTGGATTTCATAACAAACAATAATATTTTGTTTAATGACACTGTTACTTATTTTATCTCTTTTAGAACTTCCTGCTGAACACCTCTAAAAACCATTTCTGCAGAATTTAATTTATTTATTGTTCTATATTTGAATTCCCATGTTTCTGCATCGTATGCCATTAATCTCAGTATTATTGTATTAAAAGTGTTTTTTTAGAACTTATATTCTGATCCAATAAAACACCATTTAATTTTAATATGCATACATGCCCTTATTTATCCTCTCATTAATGAGCATCATGAGTTCCATCTGCACTAATTTTTGTATTCGTCACATGATTTTATTTTTCCGTGTATGTCTTTTAATTTTATTTTTTATTTCTAATTATGGTGTCTTTTACTAAGGGTTAAGTCTCGAAGCCTGCGATGGGCAGGACATGTGGCACGAATGGGGAATGAAAGATGTACATGGGAGCTTCTTGTAGGAAAACCAGAGGGAAAACGCCCAGTTGGTAGACCAAGAATGAAGTGGGATAATAATATTAACTATGATTTGAGGAAGTAAATTATACAGGGAATGATTGGAAAACTTTAGCTCAGGATAGGACTGTATGAAGAGCTTATGTCCGCGCAGTCATGATAGTGTCAGTGAGTTAGTTAGTTCGTTAACTATAACGGTAATATCGTGACATTTCTTTAGATTATGGCAACTGCTGAGTCTGGTCTGTGAAATGATATTCTCTCTCGCACTGTAGATATGTATCAATCGGAGCGATCTCTATGGCAACTGCTGAGTCTGGTCTGTGAAATGATATTCTCTCTCGCACTGTAGATATGTATCAATCGGAGCGATCTCTAAGCTCCATGATAGGGGGTGTAATTAACAAACACTTTGAGGTGCTCTTTATATAAAATCTGTCCAATACCATAGTATCTGACTCTTAACCCGTCGGAAAGGTTATATTGTACACCACAAGAAATGGGAGACTCCAGAGAATTATATCGTTTCACGGACTGTGGGGAGCACCCGATTACAGTTGAATTCACACTAAATGTTCTATAATTTCAATTAGTATCGACAGAGAATATAATGCCCCAATGGCATGCCTAACATACACATGAAGACAGATTGAACTTACTTAGTAAAATATGTCCCCAAATTTCTTCTAATTTTTTCTGTCTTAAAGACGTGCCTATGGATTGGCCATTTCGATCTCCTCTTGGTAAAGATTAACATGTGGTCTTGATCATCTGGATCTATTGTCAACTGAAGGTTGTTCTGTCTTTTCACAATTTGACTTCAATATGATTGATAATTATGAGTCCAGGGATATTTCAGGGAATTTGTATCACGAATTTTCTGCTTCTTGCATTTGATTTTGAAGGAAGCCCTGAAAATTCCGTCCGAAAATCGAGCGAGCCTGCTGCATGATTACACTACTGCTAAAATTGTGGGTTTATTTATTTTTAATTAACTCTTCTATGGATTCTTGCGTCTGAACATGAGTTCACATTCTTTAGAAGAACCTACCTAACTACAGTGCCCGGGCTAGAGGTATACAAAATAAAAGTATTGTCGACCATTTACAGTAATAACTGGAGGCAATTTTATTATTATAAATATGACAGAGAATGCAGGAATTCTTAAATGTACTATTTTTATATCAAAAATGCTTAAAAAAATAAGAAGTAAGATAAATGCGTAGTTACATGTGGTTGACGAAATTATTAAATAATTTGGGAGGTAATAAATTTAAATATTTAGTACACTGCTTATTTAAATTTCATCAGAGTAATATAATTTGATTGATTGTGCTGCGTCGTAGCCGAGTGGTTAAGGCAGGATGCCTGATGCCTTGGCGCAGAACTACGGGATTTGCACTGGTTCGAGTCTCTATATAGGAAGATATTTCCTCATGAAATTTCGGCCAGTATGGCACAGGTGCCCAGTATGGTGAGGCATTTGGGTAGTAGCGGCTCCAGATTGAGAAAACAAGCTATAACGGCTGAGAGACCCAACATACTAACCTCATGTCACCCCTACACTGGCTGGATGATCGTCTACCTCTGTGATGAATACGTGTGGGTGTGAAGCCAGCAGCCGGTTGGTAGGCCAAGGACCTTGTAGGCCTGTCGCGCTATGGAGTTTTAAATATAATTTTATTTCCTGCGTCGTAGGCGAGCGGTTTAAGGCATCGTGCACAGCTACGGGACTTGCGGTGGTTTGAGTCCCTGTGGATATAATCATCATCATCACCATCGACATCAGGGATTGACCCTTCTGATGCATTTCGTTTTCAAAATAGTTGTTTACGCCATCTATTAAAAGGTCGGCCTATGTTCCTTTTTCATTTTGGATTCGTTGGATCTGATCTCTTTACATGTTCTGTATTTTTGAACATACGTACAGTATAGTTGATTTTTTATTTAATTCTTCTCTAATATCTATGTTCCTTTTTTTGTCTAGTAATTTATAGCTTGATATGAGTTGAGAAATCTTATTTCTGAATATTCTGTTTTTTTTAACTGGTCTGATGTTTAGGTCCAGCATTCATTTACATATAATAGCAAAACCATGGAAAAACTTTATAAAAGTGATATAACGAATAATACTATTTCTTGACACTTCTAATTCGTAGCATATTGCCTTAACCTTTAAAGTTACGGCGTACCCCCTTATACAATACATATAATATGTAAATTATTTTGTTAAGAAATATAGTAACTCTAATTTTCAAAAAAATTACGGAACTCGCGAAAAATGTTAAAAAAAAAACGAAATACTGTTCTTCGCAAGAAAGGGTAATATAATCCAAATAACTGAAGAAAATTATCCAGTTATACAATTTAATTATTATATAACATAGTTCTCTAACTTACAATAAATGCCAGTAAGTCCATGGAACATTACTACTAGGACATTCGATAAGTAATGGCAACACTGTCGTAAATCAGCGATCCTAGTGGTGACCATTGTAACATTGTAGTATGTTGTTGACCAGTCTTTGTTGTACAAAGCTGTAATATTGAAAGTCTCGAAATCGCAATATTTGTGAATACATTCACTGTTTGTCACATTCAGTAAGTAATACAGCCCTAAAAATATGTTCAGTAGAATTTGTATAGAAGGTGGAATTGGGAAATACTCTAATATTCACCAAATTCACAGGACTTGAGCCTTTATGATAACCAGGAAGCTCTATATCGATCAGATAAAAGATATATCCAGAAACAGTGCTGCAGATGGAGTGTTCCATCTCGCAAGGTTTTGGCAACGTATAGTTGGCTTGAAAAGAGAATATAAATAAAGCTCGTAATGTCAAAAGTAATCTAAAATAATTTATTGTGATGTTATAGCAGTGTAGCCATCACTTATCGAATGCCCTAGTGTATACACATCATTATTGTTGCTTATTCCAGACTTTTCTAAACGATGTCCATAACGTTATTATTATGAAGTAGTTTGATTACGTCTCAGGTTGATTCTAAAGATTCGTTTCCGAGTTGTTGATGCACTGGAGTAATTGTTGTAGTGATGATTATTTTGGTTTACAATTGGGCAGTTTGGTAATATTTCCATGCCGTCTATTATTTTAAGAAATTTAAGATAACATATTTTAAGTTTTGCTACAGTTTTGACTATACATTAAGTACCCGTATCATTAAATAGATATAATTAACTAAGACAAATATACAACTAAGTTGATTCAATATTTTAAATGTGATCTGTAGTAACTTTTGTACAGTACTTGGAGCTACTTTACACTCATTAATTATATTTTCTTAGTATATGACAAGTTTAGAAAATTAAGGAAAGATAATAGAGCATCCAATGAAAATAGACAAAACGAAACAAAGAATTTGTAATTTATTAACATTAATCTCACAAGGGAACTGTCAATCATTGCATGCTGAAAGCTCTCTTGAAATTTCTTCCATAATAATGTAATGTACAAAGGCCGTGCCCAAAAATATCTGCCGTTTTTAACTGCAAGACTCTAAAATCCAGCGCCAAATCCCTGATTTATACTATGAGGAAGCAATACAACACAAGAATTAATAGATTGGGTATCCTCATTACCTGCCGTCCGCGCAGCGTTCTGTCTCCCTTCACTCAAATGTTACTTAAGCAGATAGACCATCTGCTCCGTACAGTGGGTTGACTTTGGTACATTCTGGCTTCGATTTCTGTGCTTTGCAGTTAAAGACGGCATATATTTTTTTGGACACGGCCTTAGTACACCACAACGATTCTCTGGGAGAAATTTCAAGGTAGGTTTCGACATGTAATAGTTGACACTTCCTTTGTCAGTATTCCATCTATATAAATGAAGTAGATAAGCATATTTCTTGGATTGTATACATTTTGAGATTTTTTACATGTACAGTTTCTACTATTACATTTTTATTTCATTATTTTTATAAGTCCACCGCTGTAGTCTCGAGATAGCATGCTGCCTTGTCACGCAGCGGGCCCGGGTTCGATTCCCGGTCGGAACCCGCTCCTGGTAAAGTTTTTTTTCGGGGATTTTCCTCGCCTGTAAGACAAATACCAGGAAGCGTAGGGCCCAAAGGTCTCGGAAAATCGTCCGACCATCATCACCATTATCATACCCTTATCATTAGCACCATCATCCTTCACCGGTGTAGAAAGCAACATCTATAATACCCTAGTAAAGCAGCAAAGCATAGCATGAAAATGCTATGACTGCAGTAAAGACCTGCTCTAGGGCAGAATTACTATCGATGGAATACTTATAAACCCTTTAGCATACGCTACTGACTGTGTTTCACATTTATCATTGCTCCATTAATCGATTGTTTAGAAAATATATACGACTTAGAAAACATGCATTTTTCTCTGATATCTATACGTTATTTTATCTTATAAACAGAATGTTTTAAGAAGATCAGCTGGAAAATCTATAATGGATAGAATACGAAATAAAGAAATAAGGGAAATTATGGGTGTACAAGAGGAGTCGGACATCATAGATATCATAGAAAAGAAAAGATTGCAGTGGTATGGTCATGTCAAACGAATGCCAGAGCAAAGATTGCCAAACATTGTTATGGAATGGATCCCAATGGAAAGGAGGAAGAGAGGAAGACCGAAGAAAACTTGGATAGAAGGGGTACAAGCAGCTATGAATATCAGAGGAATGGAGGAAGATCAATGGATGGATAGAGAGGAATGGCGTTTGGTTTCCGGAAGACGGCGGCAGCTGCCATGATACCGGATGATGATGATGAAAAAGAAAAAAATATTAAGAAGAGTAAATATTTCAAGTAATGCATGATAAGTTGAATTTTCGTTATTATTATGAAAATAACTTTTATTTTCATTCACCCTGTAAATACAAAGACAGAAACTAAGCCAATAATTTTTAAACTCTATCATTCAAGTCCTTACTGCGCTAAATCTATGTTGATCTCGAGGATTCTAACAAGTAGAGTTTGCCCTAGTTTCGGGTACTAATCAACCAACTGCGACCAAGTGAGCCTACTGCAAAGTTCGTCCTCCGGGTCGACAGATATGTCAAATACAGCTTTTTGTGGGTAGTCAGCTTGCCAGGATATGGATCGTAGATCAATAAGTATAAGAGAGCATGGAAGAAAGAACCAAAACGACAATTTGTATGTCACATTTCTATTGAATGTTCACTGGAGTGGACATATTCCATACACGTGGCCAAGTTTGAAGTTTTCTAGCCTTGTACGAGATATATTATTACGCATGCAGCATTTGCATATGATTTAGATAATAAATACTGATAACTTTTAATAAAATGATTGTATAAACTGTGGAAACTTAAGAAGTTATGGATGTCCGCAGAATATTTTATATGGAGGAAAAACACACATGTCTTACTAATGTTTATTAACTGTATAATTTTGCTGTCTTTTAAATAATAAACAATTAAAATATGTATTTATTTAATTGGTTTTACAATTTTTTCCTGCGTCCAATTAATCTATTGTCATTCTCTTCCACATCTCCCTGTCATTCCAGTCTTCATCAACCAATCATTTTTCCCCTTATGCTGCTCAAAACACTATCAATCCACGTTATTTTTGGCCACCCACTTATTTTATTCTAGTTGTATTCTTCTTGGGAAACTTCTTCTGTCTCATTCTTTTTACATGACCATACTATTTTAATTATTTGTTTTTTTTATGCAATCTATAATTGAAGTTAAACATTTATCTTATATTTAATTACACTTTTTATTATTTTATCTCTTCTAGAAATTCCTGCCGATCGTCTCCAAAAATCCACTTACGCAGAATTTAATATTCTTAATATTCTTGATATTAATTCCAATGTTTCTGCACTGTGTATAATTGTTATTGTATTAGAAATATCTGTTTTCTTATTTTAGAACTTATATTATGATCCCATAAAACACAATTTAACCAAAACTCATTAAACTATTTGTTAAATAAAATGTGTCTATGTATGTATAGTATACTCTGTACTTCTCATGTGGAGGCATGGGGACTCCCCTAGCAGGAGTTTCTTGACCAAGGCTAATTTAGTTACGCTTATTTCCCACAGATGTCAGTGATTGAATTATGGTCAACACATAGCCTCAATGAGATATTTAGTAGGTAACTTACGTATCACTTGGATGGTGAAGTCGGTTAAAGTTTGATCAGAGGCACCAATTAGGCTTGAGGATCTTGTATGAGCCCGAAAATATACAGAGTCAGGATCCATGGCCAAAAGTCCTTACCGGATATTTTTTCATCCTAAATATTCATCGACACGGGCTGGGTTTGATCCCGCGACCCATAGGACTAGGGCAAGGAACATAACTTTAAATAAATATCAACAATAATATTTAAATGTCTGAGTTAACCACTTATGAAAATATTACAATTTTATAAAGTGGCTGTAGATGGTATCAACATTTTAAACAGGGTTTGCCATACTCTAATTCCTCAATTAAAACTTTGTTAATATTAACGCTTTAAATCTTAAAATATTCAAATATGAACGCAATGAAGATTATTTCCGTATACAATTTAATACCATTTTATAGATGAGAGTAATTTATATTCTACGGCTTCAAAAGAATGTAGCCTATTAAATACACCATTTAATATTAAACCGGAGGACAAAGGATTTAATACATTCTTGATTATAGGCACTGAATGATTGTTACAAAAATATTTGATTTTATAGAATTAAGTAAACGATAATTTATTTAACGATGATGTTGAGAAAGCCAGAGGGAAAACGCCCAGTTGGTAGACAAGAATGAGGTGGGAGAATAACATTAACTATGATTTGAGAGAAGTAGATTATACAGGGAATGATTGGAAAGCATTAGCTCAGGATAGGGATGTATGGAGAACTTATGTCCGGGCGGCCATGAACATACGGGTTCGATAGTTCCAGTGAGTAAGTAAGTTGACGAACTCTTGGTTATCATAAGTAATGCCATGAGTGATTTCCAAATTATCGATAAATTCACAACTCACGAAGTGAGGAGTGAATTTATCTAGAGAATTTGGAAATCAAGAGTGGCATTTGTTAGGACTATTTAACGAATAAAATTAAGCTGTTTACTTACAAATCATTATTTAACTATAGTTATTTTAAAATATTTATGTATTTAATGTAAACGGCGATGTTTGAAAACAAATGAGAAACGATAGGTGTGCTTCATCTGCTTCCTTTGTTTATCACTGCAACCTGATCATATTATTTATTGCCAAAGGAACGCAATATTGTAAGCATGCTCTCTAGTGGAGAAAAAATGAAACACATCAAACTGTATATTAATACATTTCTGATGTCGTATGATGTAAATATGACAATTATATTTTTCTGGATTATTACCTGGGAAAAAAATACATTTAAGAAAGTGCAAACAGTGGTTTCTTTTTTTGGTGGTATAATCAATTGCTACAAATGTTTTTATTATATGTGTTGACATTCATGCACTATATATACAATATGGTAGCCGTATTTCTCACAGGCTCAGTCACTGCAAAATAATGGCCAGACCTGTTCAGAATATTAAAAAGGAGGAGCTTTCTTTAATATGGTAATTATAACACTGATAAATATTTCGTGAAACACGACTCTGATTGGTTGTAAAACAGAAATCATTGAAACGTGATTGGTCATTGACTCCCATTTGGGGCATGAGTTAAATAGTCAAAATAATTGTTCATAAAATTCGATATAATTATTATATAAAATTTAAACCTGAATAAAAAATATGCGGTAACAAAATACACACACACAAATAAATAAATAAATAAATATATATATATATATAATTAAGAAAGTCTTCTTGGGTTATCCGCGTCATGGATTCAAGGTTGCCTCTGACTACCGATTCCGACGTTTCGAAATGATCCCACATGCCATTCTTTAATAAAAGCAGTGGGATCATGTCGAAAAGTCGGAATCAGTGGCCAGAGGCCAATCTTTAATCCATGACGAGGAAAATCCAAGAAAACTTTCTTAATCATACTTATATCCGCGAAAATCTACAATATAATATAACACACTCACACACGCATACACTCACACACACATACAACACATATATATATATATATATGTATGTATGTAAGTATGTATGTATGTATGTATGTAATATATATATATATATATATATATATATGTGTGTGTGTGTGTGTGTGTGTGTGTGTGTGTGTGTGTAATCGTTTGCTTCAATACTGAAAATATATATAATTGATGGGCTGGAATAGATAATCTCCCGCGACGCAGTATCGTGATGAATTTGGGTAGGTGTAATACGAAGCGGTCCAGGTTGAGAAACCCAGCTATAACTACTGGGTGCAAGATATATTGACTGTATGCAACCCCTACATTAGCTAGAAACGTTAAAACATTTGTAAAAACCTGTGGAAATGATGGTTTGGGAACAAATTTAGACCCATGAATTTTGAAATTCCCAGGGAGAATGATCTGATCTCAAAGTTCATCAAATCAACACCAGACGTTATATTTGAGATAAAATTGGACAGTCGTAATGATGGTTGAAGATGGGAGGGATTTCTCTTGAAAACTGCTATTTTTGTGCTTGAAGAACATGAAGTATGAGGTGAGATACGACTGATTTAATTAATATGCATTAATTGAAAACCTCAACATGCTGTTTTTCAAATTTAATCTATTAATTACTTTATATTATCTTTGTGAAGCGAGATGGTATGTTTTTAGTATGTATGGATTGTTACTTACTTCTAGATTGTCGCCTGTTGGGATCTGGTGTAAGTTGTTTGCTCTTGCTCCATATTGTAGAAACTATGACGGTGTAACAGGCAGATATGATAAGCGCCGGAACAACAAACAACGTGACAGCTACTAAAGTCATGTAAAGTTGCCAGTGCCACTGTTCCGAGAAATCTATCCAACACTGCAAGCGACCTGCAACAAGAATTAATCAACTTACAATTATTATGTATGTATATACTCCATACACGTGGGGACAACGGGGGCTCTCTAGCGGGAATTTCTTAACCATGCTAATTTAGTTATGCATATTTACCTACAGATATCAACATTTATATCATGCATATTTTATAAAATATATTTTACGACTTTTTAAGAATTTCATGTCTGTTTCGAATTACATATGATAATTCTGAATGCGGCTCAAATTTCGCTAGCATAGTACTATATTAAATATATTTCATATGTGTATGTGAAAATATATATTCATCCATTGCAATTTTGCATGAGGGCAGGTCATTCACTGCAATCATAGCATTTTAATGTAATGCTTTGCAGCTTTACTAGGGAATTATAGGAGTGGTAGCTTCCTGTTGCTTTCCACTATATATACAAGCACACACACTTATGTCGACTTAATCATTACAAAAATATAGTAATAAGACATTGCAGCCTAGTTTATATGTATCATCACTTAAATCCAACATGAAACCGTAGGAAAAATATTAGTGAGTGGGAAAAGAACCTGATGTATTTTAAATTTAATATTCTGACAATATAGCAAAATGTATTATTTATGGAATAGAATAATTTCTGATACCGTAATTTCAGACTGACAATCTTACTTTTCATGGAAAGTAAGAATTTATTATATTTAGAGGAATTAAAGAGGGAAGTGCATATTAAGTTTATTGAAAGTTTGATGACTTGATTTTATCACGCATTTATTGTACATTTAAAATAAACGTGTGTGTATATACGTATGCATCTCATCACCATCATCATCATCATCGCTGTAAAGACTGACAATTTGCCTATTTCGCCTTCAATACGAAATGATCATTCATTTCTTCCGGGATCCCAAATCTCTTCTCTCTTAAAGATGGTAGAAATTCACCGGATCTGGAATTATTTCATTATTCATGCAACCCAAGTGGGTTCTCCAGTTGTCTTTTTACCGTACTCTTGTATTCTCTCATTTTATTTTATGTATGTACGTAGGGGACTATGTATTGTAGATAGGTAATACAAAATATAGCATAGTGTGGATGATTCGAACAAGAAAAATATAAAGCTACGGATATAGGAAAAAATTAATTGTTGTTAACATTCTTATATTATAGGATATATATATATATATATATATATATATATTGGTCCACCGCTGTGGTCTCGAGGTAACGCGCAGCCTTGTTGCGACGCAGCGGACCCGGTTTCGATCCCCGGTCGGGGCAGGTTTTTCTGGGTGACGTTTTCTCGGGGTTTTTCCTCACCTGTAAGACAAATATCAGGAAAACGTTAAGGCCAAATCCTAAAAGACCAATAGCCAATATAGCAAAAATTATACCTAAATTACCAAATGCTTCCTTTTTTCCTCTTTCGTGGCAAATAATATGGGAAATTATTCCAAAGCCGGGAAGAATTAAAATGTATACTTCTGGGTGGCCAAAAAATCAAAACAAATGTTGATAAAGAATAGGATCCCCTCCTCCTGCAGGGTCAAAGAAAGATGTATTTAAATTTCGGTCTGCCCAAACGGTCCCCGAAATCATACGGCCATCATCATCATCATCATCATCCTTATCATTATCATCTCATCATCATCCTTCACCTACAATTCCCTAGTAAAGCTGCAAAGCATTGCATGAAAATGCTATGATTGCAGTGAAATACCTGCCCTCGAGCAGAATTACTATGGATGGATACATATATTCATCTTTCAATCAACTCGTATGTTTTCAATCAAAAGTTGAAATTCTTTTAGAATTCTGATACATCGATAATAAAATAATATCATTTTTTGCCGCCAATTTACATAATAATAATAATAATAATAATAATAAATCATAATAATAAAAAATAATAATAATAACGTTGACCAAGAGGACAAACCGAAGAAATAACTGGAACAACTTGGACAGATGATATTTCACTAGCTCATACCAAAAGAATGAAATACATTTGGCTCAAAGGAAACACCTCTAAATACTTTGTGTAGTCCTACATGGGCTCATCCGCAATAAAAAAATGCTTTATTTTAGCTAGCAGAGTTGAGACCATAGGCCTTCTTTTCCACTCAACCAGCGAATAGTAGAATTATACCAAAATTACATATACATTAAAATTTTAAGATATTAAAATACAGACTAAACAAAATAAAATGTTGATGTGATTTAATACTAGCTAATACTAGCAAAAACTGTGAATATAATAAACTTAAAATGATATAAAATAAAGTAAGTGGCTTCCTAGATCATTATTTATAGAATTTTCTATATAGTTATTCAATTAATGTTTTTATTGTGTCGAACTTAAGATATCAGTTAATTTGGATTTAAATAATGATAGCGATTGACAGTCCCTGACATGACTGGGAAGTGATTTCCATGCTCTAGTCATATATATTGTGTAAGATTCAGAGTATAGACATGTCCTGTGCTGTGGTATCAAAAGTAAAGAATAGTCTTGTGATCTTGTTCCTAAATTGTGATCGGCCGATAAATTTTGAAAACGTGTTGTTAAATAACTTGATAAATATGTGTGAAGAATTTGGAATAGTAAGGTATGTGAATGAAAATTCTACTGTCAATTACGCGTAGCCATGATAAGGCCTGAAATGAAAGAGACATGTGGTCATAACGACGGAATATAAATCGAATGCACGCATTATTTGCACGCTGTAGTCTGTCAGATAGATCAGTTGTCAGATTAGTCAGTAATATGTCGCAGTAGTCGAAGAGTGGCATTATAAGAGTCTGTGAAAGTATTTGTTTTAATTTTGCAGGAAGGAAGTTTTTAAAACTATTTAGGGAGTGAAGAATTCAGAACACTTTCTTGGAGGTATTATTCACCTGGATTTTCCAGTCTAGGTGTAGGTCCATGTAGATACCCAGATTTTTTACTACTGAGCTGTAGGGGATATTTTTGTCATTTAGGAGAATGGTAAGGATACTGTCGTAATTTAAGTTTTGGATTCACCGATATCCTATAATTATGCACTGTGTCATGTCAGCATTTAGATTAATTCCACGTTTCCTCGACCATTGGGAAATTGAGTGTAGTTCACTATTTAGTTTGTCTAGTGTGTCATGTACATAGTCAGGATAGGAATGAAAGTAAATTTGCAAATTGTCAGCGTAAAGGTGATGTAGACAATAAGTAAGTCTAGTGTATATGTCGTTAATATAGATAGAGAACAGAAGTGGTCCTAACACTGAACCTTGTTGGACGCCACCCTTCAGTGATAGCCAGGATGAGGAAAGTTCTGCATTGGATACACATTTTTGGCGATCATGAAGGTAGGATACAAGCCAGTTAACAGCATTGTCCGAAAGATTCAGACCGCGTAATTTTGCTATTACTATGTCAGTGTCAACAGTGTCGAAAGCTTTACTGAAGTCCAAGAGTGTAAGTGTTGTCATGTGACCATTGTCCAATGCTTCCCGAGCATTTTGGGTAACTTTAAGAAGTGCGGTTGCCATACTATGGCCTGTCCTAATACCTGATTGGTATGGGTCGAGTATGTTATGTGTGATAAGTTAATTAGTTAATTGTCCATGAACAATGCGCTCCAAGGCCTAAGATAGGACTGGGAGGATTAGTCAAAAGTTGTTTGGTGTTACAGGTAATTTAATTTTAGGGATTGGTCTGACTATAGCTTTTTTCCAAAGTTCGAGGTAAGTTGAGGTCATGATTGAGGCATTAAATATATGGTTACAGTTGAGAGTATGTCATGGAGTATTTTCTTTAAAAAGTCGACACTTATATTGTCTTTACCTTGTGTCTTAGTTCTAATGCGGTCCAGGGATAGTTTAACGTCGATCGGCATTATATAGGAAAAGAAGAATTTTTATCGGGAAGGAGTAGGTGTGGATAGGAGCTCGTCTACATTTTGTTATTTGGTCGTAGTGTTTATGTTAAGTATGGCATGCGCTGTGAAATGTTGGTTTAGATCGTCCAGTGATATGTTAATACTCTCTCCTTTGGTTGTCGGCTGCCGTAGACCCATTGATCTAATACGTCTCCACATATCACTTGCATTTGTGTTTGGATCAATGAGACTATGAGCATTGCGCAACTTAACGTTCCTAATGTTTTTATTGATTTTGTTTCTAAATGTCTTATATTGTCTTCAGTTAGAGTCACTTTTGTCCCGTCTATATTTTCGAAAACAGCATCCCTCTCAGCCATCAGTAGTCAAATTTCGAGGGACACCCAAGGAGCTGGGGATTTAGTAATTCATCTAGTCTTCAAGGGGGCATGTTTGTCGTAAAGTTCTAATATCATATTGTTAAATTTAAGCAATTTTTCATCAATTGTGCGTAGGGTCCAAATGTCATGCCACTGTATCTCGATAGCGTCCGCAATTAGAGCTTGCTGGTTAATATTTTTTAAATTTCGGTACGTCAATAATTTAGGACCAGTCCTGGAGAGAGTATTCGATATATATATGACGTCATAGGCTGATATGCCGGGGGCTGATATTTGTCTGTAGTTTATAATTTTCTGTGAATTTGTCGTGGCTGTGGTGTCTATGAACGTATCAGTCATGGATGTGTGATGGGTTGGTTGTAAAGGAAAAAAATGCATATTGTATGCGTGAAATAATGCTAGTAGTTCTGATGATGATGATGATGATGAGGAGGAGGAAGAAAGTAAGTTGAATTAAAGTCGCCCATTACTATAAAATGCTGATAATGCGGCAGTAAAGTTAATAAAGGTCACTGAGATACTCTACTTTCGGAGGTTTGTACACCACGCACAGGAGACATCTCTGTAAACTGGCTGAAATTTCAATGAAGAGGAATTCTGGGAGTGCATTGTAATCAGGGGAGGAGTGAAGAATGACTTTGGGCTCCAAGTTCGATTTGTTATACATCGCAATTCTCCCACCTCCTTTTCCTAACCTATCATTGCGACAGAGAATGTACCCGTCGATATCAACAAGGGAGGAGTGATGGGATGGTTTAAGCCAGGATTCATATATTAGGATCGCATGTAGAGAGATCTCGGAAAATAAATGTCGAATTTTATGAATGTGAAACAGATTGCTTTGAGCGTTAATGTCGGCGATTTTACGAGTAGTTGAATGAGAAGAAAAACGTTATTTTAGCAGGTAGGCAGTGGAGGCGTGAGAAGAATATGAGTGTTCATTAACATTGCCATTTGAAGAAAGGGTCCGAACTTGTCTGGGGGATGGTCGTGTTGAAAGTAGGTCAGGGACTGCTAATATTTGACTAAAACCTAAAATATCAATCGTACCAACTTTTGCAAATAATGAAAATTTTAACTGAATTAACACACTATTGAGAGCAGAGAAAAATTAATATTAGTAATAATAAAATTAATTGGACAAATATAACCAAATAAAGTAAATGTTATCCTAATTAGCCTAGAGAAATTACTATAGCTTAATTATTAATTTAAGAATTACTGAAAAATAATTGATATAGATATTAAAAATAAGAGATGGAATAATTAAATGGGTTTTAAATTAAATGATATTGAAAAACATACCCTCTAATACGCCAAAGGCTTAAAATAAAATAGGTCACCAGCACTGGTGATACGCTTTTTTTTCACCAACTTTAGCGAATATAACACCGTCCAATGTCCAGACATTGCGTACACCAAATTTATCAATAGTGTCTTTCAGTAGTTTGTGGCGCATTCTTGTTAAATCTTCTCGGATTGTTATGCCCGATCCCTTTAGATGTTTATTTACGAACATCTCTCTTCTTTTACGGTAACTGACAAATTTTATTATAATAGGGCGCGGCCTATTTTCCCTCCGTACACCAACACGATGGCTCCTGTCAATGTCAGTAACAGTGAGATCCACACCGATTTTCTAGGCTATTTCAATGGATTTAATATCAGTTTCCTCCCCGGCTACTTCTTCAACCCCGACAACACGCATTGCCGGCTCTGATACTGCTCTAAGTCATCCACTTTTGTCTGTAAATTGCTTATCACTCTATCTTTGTCTTCGATTGTTTTCTTTTAAGATATTCAATCACTATAGTGTTGTTTTCAATAGTTTTTTGAAGTTCCGCCACAACTTCGTTCTTAATCATGGTTGCCAATACCTGAGGCAACTCCTGATCTTGTAGCGAGTCGGACAAGACGCGCTTTAGAGTGTCTTCAACTAAACAAGTAGATTTCAATACTAGGTTGTTTTGTGTCCAAGGATATGGGCATATGGGCAGTTTGTGCGCCGGACTACTCAGGTTAAGGTTCGGTAGAGCTGATATCTTCTCTAGGTATACGAGAGGAAGGTTAAAGTGATATAAATAATTAGGTAAATCACTGGAGACTTCCGTGGTATGAACACATTGTTTACATTTATTGTTGTTGACGAATACACTGAAGTTACACTTAGTCGGTATTCCGACTTTGATTGATTGCCCAAGCAGAATGTGGGAGATGATCTTAACTTTGATTGATTTAAACAAACTGAGATTAATATTTTTTAGAGTTGCCAGAAATGTGCCCTATTAGACAGCGGGGCAAAAAGTAATGTTTGGAGAAGGGTTATTGTTGGGGTAAAGAGGTAAAGATTGGATTTAGTGACACTAGGAATACTGAAGGAGTTCTCCATGTGTGAGAACTTAGGTTGCTCAGGTTGGTAATCGGTAGAGTTGAGGTTCTTATCTCGGGATTCCACGAGGACTTCGTCGGGCAGAATTAATGTGTAAAGAAGGTCTGGTAAAAGTAGTTTATTCTTATCTTTTATAAACTGCAAGCAATTGTAAATATGAAGTGACTTTATTTAACTTTCAGAACGACATGTTTTTGAGAAGTGACTTTGTTTGATCGTACACGAGAAGTGACTTGATGTAATTTTATACGAGAAGTGACTTTGTTTGATCGTATACGAGAAGTGACTTGATGTAATTTTATACGAGAAGTGACTTGATGTAATTTTATACGAGAAGTGACGAGGAGAAGCCTCTCTCGCCTATAGGTAAATTAGTTACTCCCACTACCTCGATCTAGTGGACCTAAGGTCAGTGCTTAGGCACATATAACGAAACATATAATTGGTTAATGCGCCCTCCTATTTTGATCCCGGGGGTGTTACAAATTTATTATTGGCGATTTACGCCTTCAGAGGTTGGACCTTTTTTCCCGTGCTGGCTTCACGTACAGTCGGGTCACAAACATTAGCTAGGCTTGGGTTTTTTTTCTTAGGCTTGGGTTTTTTCCTAGGCTTCAGACGCTAGAAAAATTGCCATATTCCCACACTTTTTTTGCTAGCGTTGTTTGTGTCAGGGTAAAACCCCCGCTTGTACATTTAGCTAATGGGTTATGGTTATCACGATAAATCAGTTAACTGGAGGCTTAGAAGATATTTCTACTCAATCTGTCGAGCAAAGGATTTTGTCATTAGTAAGTTATTATGATGTGTCAGCCACTTCCGTCTTAACAAAAGAAAGGGTTACATTACCTGAGTTGTCAGTACCCTCTTTAATAACTAATAATTTGATTACATTGATGCTGACTTCTTTGGATCATTTTATATGGCCTTTGCTCCTACATAATCAGGTTCCACTCGCTTCCCTGATCAATTTGAATATAAATATGACCTAAGTCCAGTAACTGCTTCATTAAATGATATTATAATTTTATCTGATTATTATTACCGGTAGGGATTTATTTAGATTTACACAGGAGGCTGTGTGGATGACTTGCCACATGTTCCCTGTTAGACGGCGGAGACATTTGATGTCCCAATTTCTTTCAAAAAACGTTAAACTGAAAATATATAAAACTATTATTCTACCAGTTATATTATATGGGTGTGAAACATGGACTTTTACATTAAGGGAGGAAATGAGATTACGAGTGTTTGACAATAAAGTTCTTAGAACAAATTTTGGACCAAAGAGAGATGAACAGACAGGAGAATGGAGAAGACTCCATAACAATGAACTACTGGCCAGATATAAGAAGAACAGTTATGTCTCGTAGAATGCGATGGGCAGGACAGGTTGCGCGTATGGGGAATGAAAGACGTGCATGGAGGCTTCTTGTAGGAAAGCCAGAGGGAAAATGCCCAGTTGGTAGATCAAGAATGAGGTGGAAGAACAACATTAAGTATGATTTGAGGGAAGTAGATTATACAGGGAATGATTGGAAAGTATTAGCTCAGGATAGGGATATATGGAGAGCTTATGTCCGCGCGGCCATGAACCTACGGGTTCGATAGTGCCAGTGAGTAAGTAAGTAAGCAAGTAAGACACAACTGTTGTTTACACATGCAAAAAATCGAAAACGCCAGGAGCGCTGTTGAAGGCCGTTAGTAGCTGTTCGCCATTAAACTAATAGGATATATCTAAGCGTTACTAAATTTTCTTTCTTCTGTTGTGATGCATATGGAAATGTTTAATAATGTTGTTAATATCAAGTTTGATGTCATCATTAATTTTTAATTTGTCGTGATTTATTTTTTATTATGATAAACCATCCTGTGATGCAACGAATTTAAGCCAGCTGTAAGGGCAATTTATACATGAGTTTCATTGGTAAACTCTGGAATTTAGAAACATAAAATCAACCGATTTGGACCGAGTTAAAACCCGAAACTTTGGAATCCATTAGCGAGTATTTACTACGAATTATATTAAATAAGAATTGTAAACGGCAATGTATAAAACCTATTTGAACCCATAATAATTTATTTAACTAACACATGTGCATTAACAGAGAAGGATTTACTTAGAATTCAAGGAACAGAGATACAGTTTCTAGAGCATGCTTGGAAAAACCAAACGTGATAGAATACAGAACACTAAAGTAAGAAAAAAATTCGAAACTAGGTAAAACCGCCGTAGCCGAGCGGTTAAGGTAGGAAGCCTTGGCGCAGAGCTACGGGACTTGCGCTGGTTCGAGTCTCCATGGGGGAAGACATTTTCTCATGGTATTTCGTCCAGTATGGGACCGGTGCCCACCCAGCATCGTGAGGCAACTGGGTAGCTACAATAAGTAGCGGCTCCAGGTTGAGGAACCAGCTATAACGGCTGGGGGACTCGACATGCTAACCCCTACACTGGCTGTTGATCATCTACCTCTGTGATTGACACATGTGGATGTGAAGGGCCAGCAGCCGGCTGGTAAAAGGGCAACCGCTGAAAAGTGGAAAGACCCTCAATCGGAATCGGTAAAATACAAGATACAATGGAATATAGTACAATAAGATGGTATGATCACATTAGAAGAATGCACAAACATTTAGGAACGATGATATCATTAGGTTGGCCGAGATAAAAGATGGGAAGAATACATTAGAAGAATATCCAGAAAATAGATGTATAAATGGAAATAGTGGAGTAGGAGACATAGAATGATCGAGAAGAATTGAAGTTTTTATTCAAATTTCGATCCTCGGAATGGGGACAGAAGACTAGATGAATAATAATACAATTTTAGAATGAATGAAGCATACAGATATTTTTAAAATTACTTAGAATTTTAAATATTATTTAACTTTCACTAAATTGAAGATAATTTAGAGAAGACTCCTCTCAGATAGTTATTTTATTTTGGGCCCATGCCTCCATCCCTTGGGATACCTCGGTCAAAGACCATACTCCCAAGTCCCAGTATCTTGTCCTCCCTATCTGTTCGCGTCCACGTTCAAGGTTCTAGGCTTAAAACCAACACCTCAGTGAGAAGGTGTTGGAGTCGCAACTTCAGGGAAATTGCTGAGCTACATAGTACGTCAGGTCGCTCATTCCTGACGACCCCACAATTGGCCCCGCAGTGTGAGACTTTAGTACATCCAGGTGCTCATCTCCTGGTGACCCCACAGTTTGTTCACGAGCCCGTAGGCTTAGCCGGGAACCAGCACAGTTGCTCCCCTCTGCACTGGTCCGAGCCGTGCCCTGGTGTGCCCTCAGGGACGTGTCCTGTTGCAGTTGTGGTCCAGCACGGAGCTCGCAAGCTCCAACAGGTGAGCAATAGTACGACAAGGCGCTCAACTCCTGTCGACCCCACTAATGGTTCACGAGTCCCTTGGACTTAGCCGGGAGGACTGTCTAGCAGATCCACCGACTGCTCCCCCAGTGCACCACCTGGGGACGTGTTTTGTTGCTGAAGTCGGTCCAGCCTGAGCATTAGTACGTCAGGTCGCTCAACTCCTGACGACCTCACAGATTGACCTTGGGTCACTCGGTCCCGGAGTCGGCGCTAATCCCACACCCAAAAGACCACGCTTCCTCCTTGTCTGAGCTTACTGACTAGCGTTTCGCTGAAAAGTACACATTCGCGACAAATCACATTAATCTGTATGATGTAACTCGTATCAATCCAAAACCAAAAGCAGCCATTTTAAAGGTGTAACTGAAATATACTTACACAAATTATATGCAAATAGTTTGTAAAACTCCCAGAAACTCAGTTTAATATAGTCAAATATGGCATATATTAAACCAGATAGGTATCATTACATGAAAACCAAGATGTTCTCAAAAATTCTCAATACTCAGAATTAATGTTACATTTAAATAGATTGCCTAAGTGAATAGACTACTTGAATTTTTGTTCTTAAAAATATTCGACGAATATACATTAAAGGGTTAATGAGAATCCTTCTGTCCCTATCTACATTTAAACGTTTACATTTACATGTTAAATAAGTATATAATCAATTTTCTAAACAACAGAAGATTCGGTTTAGATGAAATTGTCATCATCATCTTCATTCATGGATTAGGTCTGTTGACCCGTTCCGACTTCAGCCCATCTCTTTCTAGGTCTGCCCACATCTCGCGTGCCTTTAGGTTTGTATTTTGTTATTTGTTTTGGATATCTATCTTCATTCATTCTGTCTATGTGTTGCTTCCATTGTTGTCTATATGTATCCATTTTTTTATCAATCCGGCTTTTCTTCTGTTGAAGTTTATGAGTAAGTTATTTTTTTACTAGTAGAGGTTACCAGCCTCTAGCCAAACCCCTCTTCCTGGAGGGCAGGGAACTGGAATTTCGGAGTGTTCGTCTCCTAGAGAAGTTGCCTTCACTACGGCTTTGGGGACTTCTCTTCTCCCCACGTAACCCTGTGGACGGGGCCCTACCCAGGTACTACCCACTGGGCGAGTGGGACCTGGAGCTCACAAAAGGGCAGGGGCGCCTACTCCCTGGAGTGGACCTCATAGATGAAATTGTAAGTTATTTAATAAAGTGTTTAAAATAATAGGTCTGTCTACAATTCATCCTACAACTAAGGACCACAAGCTCAAAATATAACGTTCAGGTTAGAAGTGAGAGGATATCTTAGGAACTTCGAAAAACCGCAGGATACAAACAAAAAGATCATAAAAAATGAAGACATCTTAGCAGAATTACACATGGAATCTTTAGAAAGCAAAATTTCTGATTATAAGTCAAGATGGATGCAACATGTTCGTAGAATAGAAGATCACAGGATACCCAAACAAATGTTAAGCTATCAACCTGCAGGAAAAAGAAGATCTGGACATCCACTCAAAAAAAACTTTTGGATGATGTTTCGATTGAGGCCGATACATATCAACAAATGGCCTAATTTCCCGAATGGACTATGGTGAAGATTTTTTCAACAGGAAATTAAATAAATAAAAATAATGAGGCATGTCAATTGAAGATGAAACAGGTAGGCTACTAGTTTATGATTAATATTAAATATTACTACTACTACTACTACTACTACTACTGATATCAATAATAGTAATAATAATAATAATAATAATAATAATAATAATAATAATAATAATAATATAAAATAATAATAATAATAATAATAATAATCTTCTTGTATCTTGTAAGCCCGTTTTTCCCTTAACAGAGATTTGAGCGCTCTCCCCCTACAGGGGGAATAATTTGAACCATACTAATTTAGTTACACTTGTTTTCTTATAGATGTCATTTGGAGTGGTCCGTGGTCAGCGTTCCGCCTCATACTTCATTAATGAAAACAAGGTAATATTAGGACGGTAAAATTCGGTAAATTTTGCTTAAAGGCCTTTTCATTCAAGCTTTAGGATTATTTACGAGCCTAAAAATCTTCAGACTCGGGACCCACGGCTTAAAGTCCCTCCCGGAGGACTTGCTCCTTGGATTTTTCCGTCCTAAAAAATCCATAGACCCCGGCCGGGTTTGAACCCGCGACCCTCGGGACCAGAGGCAAGGAGCATAATCACGTCCACCGCGGCCGACAATGTAATAATAATAATAATAATAATAATAATAATAATAATAATAATAATAATAATAATAATAATAAATAATAATAATAATAATACTATTTTGAGCGCGGTTTCAATATAACCATCTTCGTGTATGTAAAATGTAGCACTTCAATATCGTTCTTTCATTAATTCATATCTTCTCAATCTCCTTCCTCAAATCCAGGATTTCTCAAACTGTCTATCCATGGAAACTTTTTATACAAATTTAAAATTACAAAAGTTGTTTAAATATATTTGCTAATGTTATGAATATCAGTAAATATAAAACAAGCTAAATTAAATTTAGTTCATTTGTATGTTAATACTGTTTTGAAATTCACACTAAAATTCAGCTATTTAATCTTTTCTTTTTTAAAACAAATACCTGTTTGAAATAGATCAGTGGGACGACTTTTGTACCTGTGATATTTCTTTAATATCGAGTTTAATGTCGGAAAGCTGAAATCTCATGTCTGGTTCTGAAACCAGTCTGTTTTGGTATTTAGTTTTGATAGATGTGTGCACAGTAAATCAAATTCACACAGGTAGGCTAAGTACATACAAAAAGGAAGTAGAATTGTAATTATTTTATAACGTTGGGTACTCTCCTCTCAGACTGTGCCAAAAGTATATCACAGGGAGATTTTTGAAGTGAGGTTGCAGGGTGAATCAGTTCCAGGAAAGCCTCATATTCTTTAAAAGTGAGGGAAGAAGGTTTTTCTTTGATGCCACAAGTTTTGAAAATTGTTTTCACCTTCCGTTTTTGGAAAATACTTCTCTACTCTGTGGCGCATACCCTCTAAATGATTTACAAATTTTTCATTGATTTCATCAAATTCTCGGAGAGTTCTTTAATTCTCGTCAGTTAAATATTTCAAAGTTGGTAAGCTCTCAAATTCACTTCTGATCCAGAATTACAATTTTCTCTTGAAAGCCTTGATATTATTTTATGCTGTGAATATGTTAACTTTTCCCCTACAATGATACATTTATTTCGTTCATTTTGACAAAAAAAGTCAGTTAAATAGAAGGTCACTAATACGATCTCCGAACTCCAAGTGGAAATCAATGAAGAAAGCCATTAACTCCTCAGCCTTAATTTCGAAGATTCTCTTTGAAGGTTTTCCGCCAGAAAGCCATCTCACTCCTGTATGGAGACTTACCATTACTTCACATCTGGATTTGAAAAAAAAAATTCTCTTTCATTTTGGTGGTTAAGCCTTGACGATGCAAAATATAATGACTAATTATTCATTTTTATCAACTGATTTTATGCGCGATATTGCACCAGCTGTTTTCCAAACCATTGCCTTTGCACACATGAACACAATTGTCTTAATGGAAGTTTTTAAAATTTTAATTTGTATAGTTATCTGTATCTATAATAAGAACAGTTAAGTCTCGTAGACTGCAATGGGCAGGACATATGGCACGTATGTGTATGAAAGAGGTGCATGGAAGTTTCTTGTAGGAAAACCAGAGTGAAAACGCCCAGTTTGTAGACCAATAACGAGGTGGGAGAATAACATTAACTATGATTTGAGGGAAGTAGATTATACAGGGAATGATTGGAAAGCATTAGCTCAGAATAGGGATGTATGGAGAGCGTATGTCCGCACGGCCATGAACTACGGGTTCGATAGTGCCAGTGAATAAGTAAGTATAGTTATCTGTATCTGTAGTCTTAGCTTTTTAATAATTTTATACCACATGGATATGAAATATGAAAGTGGTGAATGAATTTATGGAAGAGCGCTTTAAATATCTTGGTCAAAGCGGGTTACAAACATGAAATTTTCGTTTGCATTAGTAATTTATAGTAAAAATGCTACAAGAAAGCACTTAATTTGTAAATAATACCATATAGCTCATATAATAAACTCAATTGTAATTTTTATTAAATTTCTTTTTGAAATGACAAATTTATTTTCATCACTTCAGAATTGCATTAACCCTATAAAGTGGGATTTTATATTATTGTATCTGTGTTTACTGCAAGGGTTGTGTGACGCCAGATTCATTTATAAGTGGAAGTAAATTTAAGTCATATTTTGTACATCAACGTACTTTATTCGACAAGTTAACAAGGTAATGATGCCTTAACCGTTTTAAGTGAAACCATTTAAATTTACATAATTCTAGGAAATAACAGGAAATAAGACTTTGAAGTTTAAAATAAAAATAATGAACAAGTTCAAGTGAAATAACGTGAACGATTCAGTTTATCTGCTGTTCTATAAAAAAAATGCTGGCATATAAAGTTGATTTATTTTCAAATACATCAAACAGGAATTGAAATCAAATTACTTTTGCCTTCGGTGCCGAGCTTGATAATAATGCACAGAACATGGAACCCGGCTCCGGTTGTAAAATCAAGTTTGTGCCAGTAAATCAATGAAAATATAACACATGTCATACACGAAACCATTGTGAATGTAACTCAATTGGGCACTGAATAGAATTAATGCAATGTAGATAGATGAATTGTAGTTTTACTATTAAAATGATTGCTTTTTCCATTAATGTACTGTAAATTACTTCATCAACCCTTATTGCGAATATAAATTATCAATATTGGATAACTGTGTCTCGTTTTACTATATTAAATTAAGACAGGTTACGTACCGCTAATTACAACAAAGAGAGATTAGGCACCGTTATAAAATGGTGTTATTTTTGGACGTTGATTTATATCTTAATCAGTCAGCGTCGCTATTGAAAACAAGGCGTGAGAGAGTGGACAATTCTTGCTCACATTTTTTTTCAGGATAAGTTATGAATTGACATACCATAATTCTAAGACAGTGAGTCCTTACTTACTTCACTTCCGAAGGAACCTGCATTCAGAATTTTTATCCTTTCAAAAAAATGGATTGATCAGAGTCGAGTTTAAATTCGTAAATCTTAAAGTCAGAGCCAAGCATTGTAGTCATGAAACCACTAGGATTGCTTGTTATTACACAGATGACAATTTTATTGAACATGCAATGATTTATTTATTACACAGGTCAACAGTGGATTTGTTGCCCTTGATATAAGATTAATTTCGGATATATTTATGCTCACAATTCATGAAACTATCAATGATTTTGAAGATTTATTCTGTTTCCTTTTAAATATTTATTTTCATTTTACACTACAAAAATCGGAAAATATAAAACAAAAATAACAGATATATTTATAATGTCAATTGTTTTTTGAAAAAAAATAGTATACAGCGACATAAATAGGAAGAAAAATATCGAAAACCCATGTTATACTTCAGTGAAACGCCTCTTATAAGATTTTCTTCTATAATTTTTAGGGGACAATCTCTTTTTAAAGACGAGCAGTAATCTGCCATCATGTGACGGTCCCATCTATCCTGATATCTTTCTTCCATTACTTTTAGATCCTGGTGAAAGCGCTCTCCCTGTTCGTTACTATGATTTCCCAAATTATCCGGAAATCTATCCGGGTAACTGAGGAGACAGTGTAACGTTATACTCATACTTGCTCCTAGAATTTTGAAGCTTGTCAACATGTTTTGCACAGTTTCTTTATAATTTGGTACTTTATAGTTACCTAGGAAATTTTCTACTACCAATACAAAACACTTCCAAGCTTCACTTTCCGGAACAGTCATAACTTTGATAAAATTTGCATCTTTCGTCAATTGCCGAATTTGAGGACCATCAAATATTCCGCATTTTAACTTTTCCAAACTGAGCTTAGGAAATTTTCTACTAATGTATTTGAAACATTCTCCTTCCTTCTCCAACGCTTTAATGAATTATTTTATCATATCCAGATGCACGTCGTATTTTAATTTTGTCAAATAACTGGGATCATGACCGATATGCGGAGTGAATGGTGTGAGAGTGGGGATCACGTGATATTTGTATGCGCGAAAAAATGCGCAGAAATCAAATCATAACTGGAAACATACATTTTGTTAGTAACAAGCCGTTTACTTACTTACTCACTCACTCACTCACTCACTCACTGGCACTATCGAACCCGTAGGTTCATGGCCGCGCGGATATAAGCCCTATCCTGAGCTAATGTTTTCCAATAATTTCCTGTATAATCTACTTCCCTCAAATCATAGTTAATATTATTCTCCCACCTCATTCTTGGTCTACCAACTGGGCGTTTTCCCTCTGGCCTGTGTTTGAGCCTTTGGCATGGGTTCCCTGAAATAGTCCCCGCCCAGAGAACAGGATGAGGGACTATTAACAAGCCGTTTACTGTTTAAAATATAAGACACGCAAAAATTAAAAAAAAAAAAACTAGAGCTCATTCAGCACTTTCATGAATATATTCGTAAACTGTGCTCTTGAAAACATAGAAATTCGCTGAGATATCCAGGGCAAAAAAAAAAAAAATTGTAGAGCTGTGTTATTTACTAGCTAATACCCAACTTTTATAATATTCATGATGTGTTCCGTTGAGGTATTATTCAAAATTAATATATAATTATGGAATATTCACCTGAAAGGTACGTCTCCTCAACTTAATTATCATTTAACTGTAGCGCTTTCGGGACTTGTCCCATCATCGGCAGGATTCAAAACTGGTGTTTCACTGAAGATCTGGTAGAGGGGGTTGCATGTATTGGGTTCGTTTTCGTTTATCAGGCTGTCGTTGTTGTGAGTTGCTTTCATGATTTCCATCTCTTCGAGTACGTTTATCTTCGCTGGATTATTTTCTCTGTGCATTACTGTTAGGGTGTTTTCAATATTTAACATGCGATGTCCTTCATGGATAACGTGTTTTGCATAACTTGAATTCCCTTCTGCATGAATAAAGTCTCGAAAATGTTCTTTGAATCTGATGTTAAAACTCCTGTTTGTCCTTCCTATATAAAATTTGTTGCAGTCCTTACATGTCAGTTTACAAACTCCTTTGCTGTTGAAAATGTTATTTTCTTCAATGTTATTGTATATTATGTTGTTTAATTTGTTATTGGTTCTGTATGCTATTTTTACGTTTTTATCGGCTTTCTTTAGTGCATTGGCTAATTTTGTCGTTTCTTTTCCTGTGTATGTAAGTGTTATCCATGTTTTCTTGTTGTTGTCAGATTCTTTTTCTAGTTTAGTTATGTTGGTTATGTTGTTTTTCCTTTTTTGTTTTTTTACGAGCTTATCAATGAATTCTTCATTATAGCCCCACGATTCCTGACATTTGTCTTACAGGTGAGGGAAAACCCCAAAAAAACCTCACCCAGGAGCCTGTCCCGTCCGGGAATCGAACCTGGGCCCGCTGCGTGACAAGGTAGCACGCTAGCTCGAGACCGCAAAGGTGGACTAAAATTATATGAACGTTGATTATGAATGGGTAACATCTGCTTCACTAATCCTTTCTAATAAAACGTCCTCTGCTATTTTTCAAGAAACTATAAAATCAAGCTCATGTTAAACTCCATAGAAATAAATAATAGTTTAAAAAAAACTAAAAGAACACGCTTTATTAGAAAACTAAAAAATGAAAAATAATTTTAATTTCCAGTACGCTTGGGATAAAATAAAGTGGTCAACAAAAAATCATCTCCAACACATATAGAATAAAATTAGAGTTATGAACAAAAAGAAAATAATTTTACCATCAAAAGCGTGGGTTGCTCTATATCAATTAATATATTTGATAATAAACAGATATTGGTAAAAGTAAGCTCTCTAAGAAGAAAATGTAAAAAAAAAGTATAAATCACCCCACGCTTTTGATGGTAAAATTATTTTCTTTTTGTTGATAACTCTAATTTTATTCTATATGCGTTGTAGATGATTTTTTTGTTGACCACTTTATTTTATCCCAAGCGTATTTGAAATTAAAATTATTTTTCATTTTTTAGTTTTGTAATAAAGCGTGTTCTTTTAGTTTTTTAAAACTATTATTTATTTTTTATTTTTAATATTTTACAGAATAAGATAAAAATGTAAATATCTTTAAATTCGGTACTATTGTAGTATGAGCTAAAAGTAATACTCTTCTATAAAAAAACCCCTCCCAGCCGGATTCGAACCAGCGACGTATGGATTACTGAAATTATATACTACTAAGAGTTCACTGCTCTACCAACTGAGCTTTTACAACTATTGACTGAAAACTCGACAAGTCCGCAACCTATTATACCAGTTTTCAATTTTTTGATTTTCGGATGATTCTGACCAGGATTTTAGAAACAAAATATGAAATTATTGTATTGTCACGGGCCCTCTACGTATGCAAAGTTTCAAGTCGATCCAATGTTTATAAGTGAGTGAAAATCGTGTTGAAAGATTCCGTTACATAGATACAAAAACATTTTTTTTTATGTTCTGATGAATATGGCCAGGATTTTAAAAATAAATATGTAATTAGTGTATTGTCACGGGTTCTCTACAAGTATACAAAGATCCAAGTCGATCCAATGTTTCTAAGTGGGTGAAAATCGCGTTGAAAGATCGTTACATAGATAGATAGATATAGATACAGGTCAAGCTAATATAAAGCGTGTAAAAAGAACAAGTTATAAAAGAGCTGGAGATTACACAGGAGATGAAATTCAAGCGTATTACGAGATAGGTAAGCCACATTTTAAAAGTTGTAGGTAGAAATATATGACGCAACATATTCCACTTCTGTATAGAATTCGTAAAGAATTCAATGATTCATAAATAGATTACAATTTCAATCCAGTAATTAATTATCGTGTGTTTTCCATGTTTAGTATGAATGTGAATGGTATGGTTTGTCTTAATGCTGTGTGGTCTCAAAGGAGACCCTGATATTGAGGTAATTCATTATGATTGATTCAGGGAGGTCCTCAATGTCCTTGTGTGGTAAAAATGTGTGTATTCTATAGTTATAAATTCATGTTCCGACATGTCGTGCCACTGTAAGGTCCGGGAGGCGTTTGGTATGTAAAAAGTACCTTTAAGTTGAGAGTTTATACCAAATTAATGGAAATGATTATTGATTGTGAGTTTTGACAATAAATGTAATGATGGAGTTCTAATTATCGCACTGTATTCACTTGTAATTGTTTAGGTGAATCAATGTAAACAGTATAATCCATTGATACTCAACCTAACGTAAATTTTTCCGACCTTTAGACATCACAATAAAAAGAGGCATTGATTTAATTTAACTTATACCAAACACTAGTAGTGTTAATAGATTAAAATCCTAAATTTTCATTTTATTAAGATAGTGAAGAAACAGATACTAACAATTTTGGAGATCAGAAGTACATTTAAAATAAGTTAGACAAAGAATAAAAAAGGATAGAAATACGAACAGCTTATCTAACGATATCTCTTTTTTTTTTCCCCTTAGTTTCATCTTCCATTTTATAGGTATTTTATATGCTCCACACCAGGTGTTTACAGGTACACTACACTTTACATAAATATTTTCAACTCGTGTCCAACTCAGGTTGGATCGAGGGATGAGATGAGATGAAGCCACTTATAGAGAAGTCTGTGAATGACAAAGTTGCCGGCCGATCACGCCTAACGCACTATCAGAGGCAGATGAACGAAATGAAACGAAATGGATGAGATGAGTATGGAGAAATGGTGGGATGAAATTTTGGCAGGGGAAAACGGGAGAAATATCTACCCAAGCTTCGTTTGGTCCACCACGAAACCCACATGGAGTGATCGAGACTGGATATCCGGACCCCAGCGGTGAGAGGCGAGCGTCTAACCGCTTGCGCCACGGAGCCACTAAGTTTTTATGATAAATACTAAAAATAGTTATGATAATAATAATAACAGTAATAATAATAAATTCAACATTTTAATACTTAGAACGCTGCATTTTAGCTCACAAATATTGATTTTACTTGATAAGAAATATTGCAATTAATCATAGAAACAATTATTTTTATAGACGTACTCGTTATCTACATATATAAAAATGAATGTATCTGCGATTGTGATGGGGCTTTTTTAAAAATATTTAGGAGTTTCCCGGGAAGGTTTTAGGCTATAAGAGAGTTGAAGTACTAAACCCTTTCACCCTTAAAAATCACCCTTCGTTCAAAAAAACGTGTTTTCGAAACTCTTTGACGCTTAAATGGCTTACGCTGCCTAAACAGTAACATATACACCAAATTAATATATACAGAATTGAATATCTCAAAACATTCTACAAAAAAGTCTGCGACAGCATATGTCTGTCTTTTAACGGATAACTCAATAACTATTTTTATCTCTCAGCTCATTGATGCCAAGAAGATCAGGATGATTAAATTCACGGACAAGCGTAGCAGCGCACAGCGGATTTTATTTTATGGATAACTCTCAATTACCATTTTTGTCTTTCAGCTCATTTATCCAAGAATATCGGAATAAGTAGATTCCCTGGTAACGCCGTGTATCTAAACATAATTAGGATATAAATTTATAATTATTTTTCTTTTTTACTTATTTAACTAAACATAAAAATATATTTGATTTATTTAGGCGTAGCAACGCACGCCGGGTATTAGCTAGTTCTATAATAAAATTTTGAAACGTTACAGAATACTCAATACAGAGAAATAACTTGATGGTATTTGAAATTATCATTCGATACTTGATTTATTTTGCCTGCAGATTAATTTATTTTAGGTATTATAACTCGTGATTTTGGTACATAGAAAATGAATGAATAAATACATACATAATACTGCAAATTAAAGGAAACATTATCTATAACAAATTATTAAATTCAGGATGGTAAGCAGAACATAAAAGGCTTACAGATTAAAATATTTGAAAGAGGAAATGGATGTAATGCATATATGAAACATATGAAAAAATTATATATATATATATATATATATATATAATGGAGAATATAGGCTAATACATATATAAGAAAAATGAATGCTTGAATTGGATTCGCCTGGTGGTGTAATGGATATCACACTGAGGTACAGACTCAGAGATCCGGGTTCGAATCCCGTCCAGGCATTTATTTTTCTTATCATACCATATATATATATATATATATATATATATATATATATATATATATATACTTGAAAACTTTCAGGTAGAAAAAAATAAGGCTACATGGTCTTTATAGGAAGCCAGATGTAATAAGAACAGTTAAGTCCCGTAGACTGCGATGGGCAGGACATGTTGCGCGTATGGGGAATGAAAGACGTGCATGGAAACTTCTTGTAGGAAAGCCAGAAGGAAAACGCCCAGTTGGTAGACCAAGAATGAGGTGGGAGAACAACATTAACTATGATTTGAGGGAAGTAGATTATACAGGGAATGATTGGAAAGCATTAGCTCAGGATAGGGATGTATGGAGAGCTTATGTCCGTGCGGCCATGAACCTACGGGTTCGATAGTGCCAGTGAGTAAGTAAGTGAGTAAGTAAGTAAGTAAGAAAAAAATAAGGACCATACGTACGTTAGGATAAAGTACACAGACCAATTTGTAGAGTTAATATTTATGTAGCAAGTCGGCATTTTTTATAACTTAATTCTGACTTTATAGTGTAAGACAAGTAAAGCTTTTACTCCAGTTTGATCTATTTTCTCGTTTTCAGTGTATTATCTCCTAATAAAATTAAAAATAAACACAATTAAAATATTTCTATCATTGAATAGGAGGACGCTTTGATTTAATATATAACAATTTCGAGATAATAGATAAAAAAAAGATTTGTGATGTATCTCGGTATGACTTCATTTGTTAGATTTTTACAATTTAATCGGGGAGATAAGCAGTGTTTTCAAATACTATATTAACCAGTTAGGAATTCCGAATGTGTCAATCATTTTCAATTAAATTAACTGTGATTTTTACAAAGACGATAAATGTATTTTTAGTTAAGTCATTTTCACACCTACAATTTTCTTTTGGTGCTCTCTTTTAAGATTAAGGTTGAAGTGTTTGAAATATATATTTGTCTCGAAGAATTATCCAGTTATAAAATAAAATCATTCAATAAGTATTTCTTCTTCTTCTTCTTCTTCTTCTTCTTCTTCTTCTTCTTCTTCTTCTTCTTCTTCTTCTTCACTTCACGGGCTAGCAAAGATTGCCTGTTTCGCCTCACAGTTTTTCTGTCCATCTTTTCACTGGCCTTCCTACATTCCTTGAACCTCTTGACTTGTAGTTGAATGCTGCTCTTGGTAATCTTGTTACATTCATTCTTTCCACATGTGTAAACCATTTCTCTCTATATATTATCTGATTTTCTCATTCAATGGAGATATATATATATATATATATATATTTAACTCTGTTCTTATATCTTCATTCTTTATCCGATCCAATCTTGTGCAGCCTTTTGTTCTTCTAAGGAAGTTCATTTCTGCGCTTTGTATTCTACTTTGCAATTTTTTGGTCATTACCCAAGTTCATTAATTATTTGTTGAGCTAATATTCTATAAGTTAATTATTTCACAACGATATAAATCTGACAGACATCAACATATGCCATCCCTACATGATATATAGACATAATGTATGACTCTGAGCCGTTATACCTAATTTTCTTAACCTGAATCAGATATTTAACATAGCTACCCGAATTAATTACGAACCTGGGTAGCTACCGGTGTCATACAGCAGCCGCAACTCGATATTTTTTCACCCATTGGAACTTGTACCAGCGCGCGCTCATTAGGTCTGCGCCAAGTTATGATTCCTTACACTGCTCGGTCACAGTGGATTCTCACGAAAAGGAGTCTTAAAATCTACTAATGTTTAGTTTCTTTACTCCTGGCGCGACAGGCCTAGAAGGCCCTAGTCTATCATCCGGCTGCTGGCCTCACATCCACACGTATCAATCACTGAGGTAGATGATCATCAGCCAGTGTAGGGGTGACATGTGGTCAGCATTTCGAGTACCCAGCCGTTATAGCTGGTTTTCTCAACCTGTTTAGTTTCCTTGGTTAATATATATTTTTAAATGTATTATTATTGATAGGGGTACGCCGTAACGTAGTGGTTAAGGCAGTGCGCTACAAACCGGAAGGTCGAGGGTTCAAGTCCCGGTGGGGTCAAGATTTTTAAAATGACCCAAACCTTCTGGTGGCACCACGGCCTTGTGGTCGACTCAGTCTCTAACTGAAATGAGTACCAGACGTTTGTTCTGGGGCCGTCACGCAGGGCTGACAACCCGGCTGACATCAAGAAAAAGTGGGAGCCTTAACATCACACTAACCCAAGGGCTTCCCGAGGCCTGTAGTGGGAACACTTTACTTACTATTATTATTGATATTATTTATTATTATTATTACTGATATTAATATTATTATTAATTGATAAAAGCCGGGGGCTGGAAGTAAATAAAAAAAAAATGGTCGCAAGGAGAAATAGGAGTACACTAATATGTTATGCGAATGGGCGCTTAACAACAATACCTAGGAACAATAATTGCATTCTTTCTTTTTTTCAACTTCTCACTTTATACTCGTAGATACTTTATATAGGCCTATACCACACTTCACCCGGGCCTTACAGCGGCACGACAACAATAATTTCAGACAGAAATAAGGAGCAAGGAAGAAATTACTGTAAACATATGTTCAAATTTGGAAACACATGCTATTGTGCATTACAGGAATATTCATTTGTCATCCGAGTTTCTCTTGAAGAATGGTGAGTCTTCCGGTTATGTATTATATGGAGAAATAATATCTCACTTTGAGAGAGGGTACAATAATACAAGTATTTCAGAATAAAATGTTTAGGAAAAATTTTAGACCAAAGAGAAATGAACAGAGAGGTGAATGGGGAAAGCTACATAACAGTGAGCTACATGATATTTGGGAAACGTGATATAATTAGAGCAGTTAAAAAGGGCAGGACTTATGGACAAATAAAGATGAAAGAGGTAAACGGAAACTTCTTGTAGGAAAAAGAGAGGGAAAGCGCGCAGTAATCACGCTAACAATGATATCAGTAAATTACATTAAGCATGAATTGAGAGAGGTGAATTATGCAGGGAATGATTGGAAAATATTTACTTAGGATAGGGATATATGGAGAGTTTACGTGCGAGTTTTGAAATGTATCTCTGGGTTCGATAATGCAATAAATACATCAATTTTATGTAGCATCCCAGGTAAGGTATCAATCCTAGATTTTGTTCTAGGATTATGCATTTTTGAAATGACGTTATTAAGCATGTACTTTTTTTATGAGAATATGTTTATTGACGTGAAAGTAGTAGAATGGGACCGTCAGTATGCACTCTACTATATTTTGAAAGCCATTTGTATTTTTTTCGAGAAAACAGAATGATAATACTATGCTAATAAATTATCACTGAAGCGGAAATGGCGATTTAACTACTCTATGTATTTCCACAAGATTGAATAATTGGCAGCTTCTATTTTATTTTTACTACATTGCTTGCAATCCTACAACTCAGAATGTTCATACTGATACAGTTTAAGCTAGTTGGATGGCAAAGTAATGCCTTTCCGATACCATGATACACACACAACACGTTAAAACACAATAACGAACAGTCTGCGCAAGATGCTTCAACGGTCTGGGTATGACCTAATATAGCACACATTCCAAATTATTTACTATATTGTTTTATAACAATGGTAGTGTAAAGAAAATCAGTCCAAATACCCTTGAATTTTTTAGTGTTTTAACAACATACATCTTTGTTAAGAGGCTAATCCCAAAGCTAGGGGGTGAGATCCTGCACAGGTTTTGTGAGGAAAAATCTTTTCATACCTTAGGGTTCCCTAACTTATGTAGCAACAGACCGGCGACTTTTAGTTCCCATCCAAATGTAGTAGCTATGTGCTATACGAATTTCCACATCCGAAAATTTTAACGAGGTTTGCGGCATCGATTGCGAGTACCCACTACTTCCGAAATGGTCGCGCTATAAAGATTTAAATTGATAATCCTCGAATGATTTATTGAAGGATGAAGGTGGAATTACTCTGTTTCTCCTCAAGCGCACATTACAAGGTGATTAAAATTATTATTATTATTACTTTCATTATTATTATTATTATTACTTTTATTATTATTATTATTATTATTATCACTTTTATTATTATTATTATTACTATTATTATTACTATTATTATTACTATTATTATTACTATTATTATTACTATTATTATTACTATTATTATTACTATTATTACTATTATTACTATTATTAGAATTATTATTATTATTATTATTATTACTATTATTATTATTATTACTATTATTATTATTATATTATTATACTATTATTATTACTATTATTATTACTATTATTATTACTATTATTATTACTATTATTATTATTATTATTATTATAATTTTATGTTTTATTTATTCTCGCATAATTAAGGCCATAAGGCATTCTCTTCCACTCAAATATATAAAGTTTATGTTTACAGTCCACCGCTGTGGTCTCGAGGTAGGATGCTGCCTTGTCACGCAGCGGGCCCGGGTACGATTTCCGGTCGGGGCAGGCTCCTGGGTGAGGTTTCTTCGGGGTTTTTCTTCACCTGTAAGACAAATGTCAGGATGCTTAGGGCACAACGGTCCCCGAAAATCATCCGGCCATCATCATCCTTCGCCGGTGTGGAAAGTAACGGGAAGCTACCACACCTATAATTTTAAGCTGCAAAGCATAGCATGAAAATGCTATGATTGCAGTGAAAGACCTGCCCTCGGGCAGGATTACTATGGATGGATACGTTTACAGCACGGATTATGTACATACTAATTATCTTCTTGTAAGCCCTTGTTTCCCTCAACAGGATTTATGAATATACTAATCATAAAGGGTTAAAAATACATTAAAAGTTGCAATGTAAATTTCATGTACAAACAACATTCATACGATAAACATAATAAAAAATAATAGTAATAATAACGATAATTATAATAATAATAATATAAATATAAATATGATAAACGTACAGAGTGTTTTGAAAAAAATTGAAACATTTGAGAAACTATGAGTCATCAAGAGGATTAATGATAAGTCTATGTATAAGATTCTTAAATACATAATATTTTTTCAAGGGAATTACAAAGAAATCGAAATCTGACCATTAAGAATTTTTTGATAAAATTGAGGTATTCAATTTACAAACGTTGTTCGAACTGCTCGTCAATGATTTTATCAAAGAGGTTGAAAAAAATAAATACACGTTGATAACCTCCACTGATTCAGAAAGAGAAAGGGCGAAATTATACATAATCATCTAATTCATTGCAAATCATAAATTGATGGTGTAAAGGCTGAAGATGTATTCCACGATTAGATTGGAAAAGTAGAATCCAAAATCAAATGAATCGCTCCACACGGCTAAATCACGAATTTTATGATATTAACTTCATCTCATTCAATTGTAAGTCCGTTTTTCTAAATAACTACGCCATTGCCATGTATAAAATATTTAGCATTGTCGATGTATTTTAAACGGCATGTTCGATTTTATACAATCTTTGATTACCATTCCCACATAAGCTACCCCATTGCCCTCTACCCTTAGCAATGTTCATCCAATCCTGGTTACAT